>KN475406.1:26540-59574 GCA_000787095.1 Periophthalmodon schlosseri | reverse complement strand
ATGAAAAACAATATAAAAACATGCATTCTTTCAGTAAGCCACTAACCTGTAACCTGGCCTGGTGATGTCGCCTGCTTGTCCCCCTGGAGATAAATAACTTTAATGCCATACTATGGACTACTCCAGGCAAAGCAATTTGGCACATCGTCTATCCAAAATGTTACATAAAGTACCATTAATAAAATAATCACCTTCTGTGTTGCCAGTGCATTCCAACTCTTAAAGATATAATTTACAGACTTATTTTCATTCGCAAGTGTGATTTGCAGTTGGAACATTGTGGTGTTAAACTAAACATGCTTTCACCGGTCCATCCTTTGGGAATAATCATAAAAAACAGTGTAATAAATAAGACTCAAGGACAGGCTACCATTCATTTCACCTTTAGAAATTCTTTGTTCTCTCGTTTCATAAAACCACACTTCATTTGTATGCAGGCCCCCTCCTAATGAAAACCTCCCGTACTGAGAGAGGAGTCAATGACTGTATCTTTCATCAGAGCAAAATGTGTCACTATTTTATTAAATGGACTGAACAGTGCACACTATATGAGGCACTGATTTTTAAAGGGCCTACGAATAATGTCTTGGTCTGTAATAGCTGTTTCTGTGAAGTGAAAGGGTTGCATAGCCATAAAGTGAATTTTAATGCAAAATACAGATTGCATAAAATATAAAATAAGAAAACCTTTTTTTATCCCATAGTGGGCAGGGCGGCGCCAGACATTTTTGGTTGGAGGAGCTAAGGGGGTGCTAAGATCTTCAGTGTGGGTGCTCACTTAACATTTTAATTTAGAGCCTGTTAACAATGGAGCGTACACCCCCCACCCCCTTCCATGTTTGCTTTGCTACTTTAGACAAGTTTAAATGTAGTTATCACCCTTATAAAAGCTAATATGGAATATTTCTCATTTTAAACATAATTTTTCGTCAAGATTGGATGTGCTAGAGATATGGAGGTGCATTGACCATTCTGGGGGAGGCTAGTGCCCCCTCAAGCCCCCACCCCCCAGCATAGTAGCTCAGCATACGCCTTAAAAGTATAAAACATAGCACTGTTAAATAAATGAACATGTTTAACTATAATGTAAAATTTATTATAGACTTTTTGTTTTTAGTAGTAGTCCCTGTACTTTACGTAGCACCTTTAAATCAAGAATCAATTAATTTATGTTAATACCCATTGGGTACAGTAAAAAAACCATTTATATCCTGAAAACCTGAAGAGTCCAAAGCGGTCAGCTGAATAAAACAATGATCCCATAGCACAGATTTGGTTGAAAACAAAAGCTTTTTTTAGCTTTTGGGGATTAGCTCTGATGCTATTGATGCTTTTTATGCACTCACCTCTGGGTACATTTAGCCCTTTCAAATCAAAACAATGCATTATGTTTTGGGTGCTCACGTACGTCTCGTATTAATTATAGTAACTGGGGCATATTTAAAAGTGCATTTTGTAACTTTTCTGGTTGAGGGCTCACCACCTTACGTTTATGTCCATGGAATCAAGCAGACTGACTCCAGCAAAGTCAGTTACAAGTCAGATCTATAGAGAGGCAAGAATAAGAATGCTTTTTATTCTGTTTGTTTTACGCTATAATATGCATATAGTGGATGAGTTTAATGCCATACTGTGGAACATTTTTAGGCAAATAAATACATGGAGTAATAATTAGATATAAAAATGTATATGGAACTAGTACGGTGTAATTTTTGTGGCAGTAGTAGTTTTATTCATGGGTTTGTATGCCTCATGTTGCTTTTCTGCACAGTTTCCTTGAAGAGCAGTTGCTTTCTTAAAAAGGTTTCTAAAATTAGCTTTTCTTGAATGCTTGTCACAGGCTCTCAGTTCACGACACTACTGCTATTTTGGCAAACAGCTATAATAGAGATGAGGGCGCATATTAAGATTGTCACATGTCATTTATGTTAGATTTTAGGAAACTCTAGAAATATTTCAGCTGTAACCAGGAATGCACTGACCTCTTGTTTGTTGTGCTTTAGGCGGGAGGGATGAGCAGCAGGGTCTGGCTGCTGTTGCGAGGATCCGTGAAGTGCACAGAGAGGCCAAAGGTAAAATTGCACATATTTTGCACTGCTGTACACACACACACACACACAGAGAGAGACACACACAGACACAAACACTGATACAAATATGCTGTTTTTATGCCATTTGTTTGAAAGTAAAGGTCTTGGCTGCATCATTGTACCCCACAGGCAGCCTGTTTCAATGGAATGCACACATGTAACACATTGTTTACATGTAGAAAATAATCAAATACATTTTATTATAGTTAAATTATAATTATAGATTTGTACAAAAAATGACATAATGACTTTTATGTAGTTATTAGTTTATTTATTTGCACTACTTGGTAACTGTGTAATCCCCCTGTCGTCGAGGTATGAAAAAATTCAATTCTGTCAACTGGACAAAAGTTTTACACTGCCTTATATCTATCTTAAGGGAGAAGCTAACTGCACTGAAACTACCTCACCTGTTGTTTACAGTTTCTGTTTGTTCGCTAGGTCTATTGAACTACACTAAGTGTGAACTGTGCCTGAGTCATATTTTGCATAATCGTTCAGGTCCCTAATGGGTGCTCTCACACCTATTAGCATACTGGCTATCACTATTGTTTTACTTGTTTTGATTGGTCCGAGGATGGAGTTATAAATAGGAGATAAATGATCATAAGAGATAAATGATCATTTGTCAGTTTCAGTGTAGTTAGCTCCTCCCTTCAGATAGATCTGACCAGAACTGAAGAGGCCGCTTGAATGAGCAGCGAAACCTCTTCACTCTAAAATTTAAAAAACTAAAATTTTAAATAACTACATTTTACTAAAATTTTTGTCCAGTTGACAGAATTTTTCTTTCACTACTTGGTAACGTTGCTACTCTACTAACTATCTTAAACTAACTAATGAGAGAATAACATTGGTGATTGTTCTTTCATTTATTGTTATTCCCTAACATATTTGAAAGCACAAAGAAATATGCCATCTGTAAATCTGTAATATAATATCTGTAAATGAATAGTTCCAGTCATGAACCTAGTAGTTTTCAGATTGTAGAGTGTAAGAAATATCTAAAAGGTAAATTCATAAATGTTGAACCTGAACCAATTATGTTTGTTATGTATTATATTAGGGTGACAGTTGCTCAGTCAGTTTGTCCACTGATCCTAAGGTTGGTGGTTCGAATCCCACTGTCGACATAAACATCATTGGTTGAGCAGACAGATCCACTGACCCACAGGTTAGCGGTGCAATTCCAGCTCCCACAGATGAATGGTGTCGTTATGTCCTTGGTCAAGACATTTAACCCACGTTGCCCCCAGTGTCTGCGTACTCTGGTGTATGAATGTGTGTGTGAATGGGTGAGTGGTTCCTCGATGTAAAGTGCTTTGAGTGCCTTGAAGGAGGAAAAGCGCTATATAAAATGTGACCATTTACCATGTGTTATGTTAGAGACTACACCTAGAACACGCTATTACGTCAAAAATCTGAATTTTAACAACATTAATTTTAGCTCTCTAGCATCTAAACATGATTGGCCTATAGAATGTTGTGATGAAATCTGAAACCTAGCAATAGTTTGTCTTCATTCAGGCACATTTGCCTTCATAAAAGATGGCACTTTCAGAGATATAGGGTATGGTTGTCCTGCTGTGCTTTGAGGATATAGGAGGAAAATGCCACTGAGCAGCGGAGTACATCACTAAATCAAAGGTTAGCGGTGGAACAGCATGACAAATGGACATAAAGCGAGCCTATAGATCAGCTCCATATAAAGAATTAAATAGAAAGAATAGGATGTACCAACCAAGATGAGTTGATGAATGATTGCAGCTAAAGATTTATGGTCCCATTGACTAAAGCTTACAGTTCTCTCTTACACCCATGTTGAGAAATTGATCCGGCTGACCTTCACAGTGCTATAAATCCCACATTGTGTCATGACTAAAATGCACCATAAGTTATTCCCAACATAGACCTTGAAACTGTACCAGCGTCTAAAAAGTATGTCAGTGGACATTTACCACACACGAGCTTTGCGTGTAAAACCATAATTTGCCAACTTGGTTGACAGCCTCAAATTTACTAAACTATAATGCGGTAAGATTCATGTTGGAAGTGGGACAGGCAGTAAAAGTGTCATATATTTGTAAAAAGTACATCCGTTACTCTGCTACTGCTGCTGACGGTGGTTTGATGACTCATAACCTGCAGTGCCAACCTTCCTTTTCAGAGATCTTACAAAACATCTACAGCTGTTTTGTAAATGAAGGATAACTATTAAAAAGGGACTGCATCATGATTGATTTAGACTTTAAACGTCACATTGAAAACAATATTAATGTCTTATACTTGCATTGTGCTGCTCAACAAAGCCACTCAAAGTGCTAAACTGTTATCATTATTCATTCTCTCCAAGCCATTTTTGTAGCCACAGCTGCCCTGGACTAGACTGATGGAACCAAGGCAGCCAATCTAAGCCATCAATCACCCGCACATACACACATACTTATGGGGTAGGGTAGGTTAAGTGTCCTGCCTAATGGCACAACAACAATACATGTGTAACACCCGCAAACGTAATAAACTGTGAAATGGAAATGAAAAACATTAGCAATATGTATGCGATGTTCTGTTCTCAAGAAACCCACAGGTTTGGCTCATAACTCATAACTTTTCAGTACACTGGTGAATATGCACACAAATATGGATAGCTTGAGTGTTTTCTCAACAAAGCCCTGGTACCTCTATACATGAGTGAATGACGCCCACCTCTACGATGAGGACTTAAATCTGGAGGCTCTGCTCAGCCCCACACCAACAGAGCCAGAGGAGACCCAACTGGTGTCTTCCAACATTCAGGATCCCTCAAACCCAGAGGAAAGCGGTCTGGTCAAGGTACTTACACCCCTGGAAGAGAGCGCTGGTCAGGGAGCTTTGCCAAGAATTGGAGCGACCAAGAGGCAAACTTGCAGACCAGGTCCAAATAAGCAATTATTTGGACTGTAAGCTTAAGACTCAGGAGAGAATAGACCAAGAAAAAGACTTGCAACTGCAAGACCAAATGAATGCACATAAGGAGATCCAACACCTGTAATTCTACAATACAGGAAAATGTGCAGCTAAAACAAGAACTTGCCAAGTTGAACAAAAACACCTCACACGAGCTCTCCAGAAGAAAGACAACGAGCTTGAAAACCAAAATAATGCTTACAAGGAGATCCAATATCGCTATAACAATGCAGTGAGAAACAATACCCATCATAAACAAGAGCTAGCCAACAAAGAGAAAGTCCAATGTAATACAGAAAACAGCAGGGCCACTGAGCAGGAAAGGGAGAAAGCCAGAGCACCAGTAGTGGACACTCAAATTGAAGTTGGTGAAGATGCAACCAATAAAGAAAATGAGAAACTGTCCAGGAAGATGCAGGAGCTGTCCTCTAAACTCCACTCAACACAAGAGGAGCTGTGTTTCCTGAAAATGGACAAGAAGGAACTGGAGTTTGCCCTTAAAAAAAGCGCAAAATAAAGGACACAGCGAACCTCCTGCCTAAAAAGACTGGCTGTAGTGGAGGAGCAGAGGAGGAGGTGTAATCAGGGCTAAAGCTTTACCCTGTACCTTTGCGCTATGAAATAATAAAACACATTTTTTTTATTGTTCAATATCTGTGGTAGTTATTCATGTTTGATTTTACATGTAAAAACTTGAATTCACATGCCAGTCATATAACATGCTGCGGTCACTTGATTTTTATGCAGAAAATAATAATAATATATGTAAAAAAAAAAAAAAAAAAAGGCAATGTTTGTTTTTTCCTACTCAAACCTATTGACTTTTAGTCTGAACTTTGAGCTAAACCACATGTATTATCACCACTCTTCTTCATCCTGTCCACACTGGACTTCACATACAAGTCCTTTTTCATTGAATATACAGTAGGACCTTATTATCCAACATTCTGTGTTTTTGGATGAGGTCATGTATTTATTTTACAGAAATATGTATTAATGCACACTGTCCCTTGTTCTTTTAATTATTACATATGGGGAGTAATTGTGATAAGCTCTGACTTTTAGTGTCCCACAAATGTAAAAAAAAATCCTGCAAATGTAATAATTAAGTTTGTGAGAATTTTGTTATTATGTTTATGGTAGGCATTACATTTGTGGAAATTTATTACGTTTGTGTGTTTACTATATTTGAAACTGACAATATTTGTATTACGTTCATAGTTTAGTACGTTCGTTGGGACTATGTGGGTGTTACAACATGTTTGCCTAAATCTGCATATACTTCCTTGTGCGTAAATTCTCTCTGCATTTTGGATGGAATTATTAGTGTTGATGACATAGGTAAAAGTATTCAGTTTTAGAACTCACCGCTACTTCCTCCTATATTTTCTTCCTTAACTGATGTAAAACTATCATAAAAGTAATAATTAGAAAAACATGAAATCCTATCGTATACACTGTAAATACTAACACTAAATATTTAAGTATATTGGATAGAAAAAGTTAATGTTTTGTTCTGAACTGATTATTTTCATTCTAAATAACCTGTGTAGCTAAATGATGATGCATTGTTTACACCAGTTGTTTTGTACTGTGCCAAATAGCGCTTTAATTAACCGCATTTTCCGCCTTTTCATAATTAGAAATTTAATAAAACATGAACGTGTGACCTTCCTGCAGATTTATTGCCTGTCTCAGTGACTCACACTAAAGCATTTAAATTAGTATCCAGGAAAACAGAGGTTGGACCTTTCTTTGTAACTCTTGTACAACCAAATCAAATCAAACACAATAAATGCATCTTTCATGTTTGTTATTTATTTATTTTTTTTACTTTTGAGTGAGTGATCAGTGGTAGTTGGAGGGGGCAATGGCACAGATTGACAGCCTCACTTCTGTTGGTCTACTCCAGGGCAGCTATGGTTTAAAAAGTAACTTAACACCACTATGGAGTGTGAATCTGTAATCTTCAAAATTATCAAATCATATGGCCTATAAGTCATAGTCCTTCATTCAGAGTCAATATTTTGTCCTTTTTTAGCCCTAAATTAGACCTGTCTTGCTATAGACCTGATTACGATCTGGTGATACTCAAAGTGGCAGCATTTTCTTGGTACTTGGTGTAAAAACATTTGAGAATCACTGGTCTAACACATTATTGTTATGTTTTCTGCATCCTTTCTTCAACATTGTAGTTTTACATTTAAATGACATGGTGTCACTAAATAATTTAAATTAGTGTCCCAGAAAACTGTTGGTCCTTTGAAAATGAATGAAACTTTTTACAGTTAAACATTTTGAAAAGGTGCATTTATACATCATCATCTTGCCATTTTGATTTTATAATGCCACCTTGTTTAACACATGTTTTGGGATGTGTTTTACAGTCTATATGAGTCCAGAATATTATTCATTAATATTCATTAATTCAATTTTTTTTTAATAGTGGACTAGCCATGATTATTCTCATTAATCGTTGCAGCCCTATTACAGAAGTAACTTACCACCACAAGTACGGAGTGTGTGAATCTATAATCTACCAAATGATATATAAACTTCTTGAGCTATAACACTGATGCATTATCAATGTGATGTTTTCTGCATCCTTTCTTCAGGTGTGTACTTTTACATTTAAGTGACAATGGAGCCATGCATAATTCAATCATACAATTCATACAATTGTAAAGCGTTGATTCTCATGGTGAGGAGCTGCTGGTGCTTGTCTGTGCAAAGCGACAGGTACAGAGACAGGCTCCGTGTCGCTAGTGTCATTGAAGTCGATTTCCCTGGACGAGGCCGTGCAAGAATTGATTACTTCTTTTGTAATTGGCAGCCACTGAAGCATAGGGGACAAGGGAGGTGTCTGTAGCTGAATGCCTGTGCGCTGAATGAAAATGTGTGTGAGACAGAGAGGGAGAGAGGGAGGAGGTAATAGATTCTCATTAGTATGTAAGACAGCAGCTTTAAACATCTATGTCCTAACGCCCTTTGGCATTCTTCCTGGTGTTTGCACATTTGTATGTTATGAGAAAAAGGCGTCGGTCTTACATAACGTGCACATAGGCTGCTACAAAGGTAGTTGAATTGTATTGGCTACCTGTGGATGTGCCGGTGAATCATCAGGAAACCACAGTGAAATTCATTCACACAAAACAGCACAGTACTTATTACGTTCATTTCAAAAGCAGTTAAGCCAAATGTGGGTGTTTTTAACCTTTGGCTAATTAAATTGGAGTGAATCATCCAAACTGGCTCTCATCTCTTTTCTACAGAGGAAATGGTAGAAAGAATATTAAACAATGGACCATCAAAGCACAATCCAACTCTGTAATTCGGGCTCTTCTGTTACATCATAGTGCCAATAAATTAAAAATCCCATAGGTTTAAAGGTGCAGGGTGTAATGTGTAATCCAACTACAAATGGTCACAAACATGAGGTGTAAACTTTTATATTAATTTTCTATTTTAATCCTGGGCTTTGGATACTTAAGGATTTAGATTGGTGAAAATATTTTTATGCAAACTGCACGTATCTGATTTTTGCACCAAAGTGGGATTAAATTTAACACTTAATTTCTACAGGAAAAGGTGTTGCATAATGTGTAAGACAACAGAAATTTACCTCCACAAAGCTATGCCAAATTGAACTATTTTAGACAGTTCTGGCCATAGGGTACATAGTAATTTCACACATTTGCCTAGACACATTTCTACATTATATGCACCTAATCTGTGTAAACAGATGAACAGGATAGATGCAGGCTTAAATGCTTAAAGATTTCTGAATGAACTCTTAATGTAGATTGCATCTTGAGTCTGAGTACAAATGTAATGTGTAATATGTTTTAGTAAAATGTTGAATGATAGTTGGTCACTTTTTTTAATATAGCACTTTTCTACCTTCAAAGCACTCGAGCGCTTTACATCAAGGAACCATTGACACACAACTATACACAAACACTACCCTGACCGCCAACCTGTGGGTCAGTGGATGTAACTGCGCAGCCAATGATGTTTTATGTCAAGAGAAGGATTCAAACTGCCAACCTTCGAATCTGTGGACAAACATCCAACTGAGCTATTGTCGCTGTTGGGTATAGTTGGCTGACTTCTCAAATCACTATCGATGTTGATTGATTTAGCCGTTAAACGATTATACGATCCTTTAGATGGTATCGTCACCCAGCTCATGGCATGTATGCTCTGTATGCGTCATGACTGACACCTAAATGCAAATCTGGATCTGATTGAATGAAGGAGGACTTGTGTGCCATGTGTAGGTGAAGAGCCCTTAAGACATGATTCATTGCCGGAAATGTCACAAGGATAAGAAATGAGATTAAATTACATCAAGTGTCATGACAAGTGAGATCGTACCATAATACAAAAACGTTAACTGTATTGTAATCTCACTTTAATAGTTTAGCATAAATATATTGTAAGGATTGTTAGTGGTTCGGCACGTAATTATTTGCTCTATAGAAATATTAATACTGTAAATAACAGCTGATCAAACTTCTATAGCGGTTTTGTCTTTCTAATCTCGAGGTTCGAACCACTGTTGTGATTGCGTGATTATGTATTTCCATGTTGAGCAGGTGTACCTAATAAAGTGTCCTGGGACTATGCTGCTGCACTGTCCCTGGAAGCCCCAGTGGAAAATATGCTAATGACTTTAGACAGCGAGTGGGCTTTAGTCAATGAGGCTTAGAGCATCTCACTTTAAATTATGAACACTCACACATAGACACGCACAGGGGGGGCATTTCTGCACTGAGCCACAGGCAGCGCTGTCTGTCCACTAACTTTAGTCACGGTGCATTTGAAAGTAACACGCTCTGCCTCCAACCGGAGTCCTGGATTAACAGTGTGAAACCAGGAAAGCTATGAGTGTGTATGAGATGATTTATCCTCACATAAGTCCACAGCCTCCACCACAGCGGTTATGTTTATATTAGTTTGTAGGTTGGCCGGTTTGTTTACTAGCCAGAGGCACAGAGGTGGCCAATATATCAAATTATTTAGAATAATAAAACATAATGCAAGAATGTTGTTATAATAAAAACTACCTCAAACTTCTGCAGAAAGAAATTATTAAATTAAAAAAATGTAATAAACCTATGTTGTAAACTTTCTGTACTTTTGTGAGTAATTTTGCAGTCCTTTCCATGTTTGATACTTAAGCCTCAACAAATACTTCAACACTTTTGTACACGTTTCAAGGCAAGATCAAGGCACAATATATCGCTACAGAAGAATTTCACAATAACCGATAATACTGAAACTACTTTATGCCACTGACACAATAAAAAATAAAGCAGGATAATCCCAGTGAACCATTAAAAAGCATGAGCTACAACAAATAAATAGCAGGATGAAACAATAATTAGTCCTGGGTGTTTTAGTCCTGGACTTTTTCATCCCTTTACAGGCCAAATTTTACCATGTTACACAAAAAAATTGCAGAAACTTCCCCATTATTGCAATACAAATATGCCCATGATAAATATTGAGTCCCAAAATATATTGTTCCAGCCATCATATTTTGAACAATAAGGCGAAATAGTAAATATCGTGACCTTGAGAGTCCTGAAAGGCGCCATTGAATAAAATATATTATTATTGTTATTAATCTGTTCTCTACATTCTTCAATGCCACTGGGGTAACCTGTCTTGACTTTATGGCCAAGATTGTTCTCCATCTGATCTATGCAATTTTATTGTAGAATGTGAATGCATAATGGCAAATAGAGCACTAAGCTTTTATCTATATTTTTATCACTATATAAAATATGCAAGCACTATAACTACTGCTTTTTTGTTTACACTACGATGGCTTCTCTACTTGATCGTTTGTGTTTCCTCGGAGCGTGGGGTGTTGACTTGTGAGTGTTATTATTTCTTTGAACTCACGGTGACTGGGATCCCGGGCAGTCTCCACTCCTGCTCGACATCCACTGAATAAAAATGGGTGCGTAGGAGCCAGACTTGGCCCTGCGCCCAGAAGTAATATTCCTGACTATCAGTGTGCATGTCAGACACTTGAATGTGAAACTATTTATATGGAATGTCTGGGGCTGCTAAGAAGATGTTTTAAAGCAGACAGGATAGAGTATGAAGGAGAGCTGGTCAACAGAGCAAGTCCACCACTCCAAGAATAACATGTAGCTGTTTGCAGTTTTTCAGTGGAGATGTATTTAGTCTGTGATGCATTTGATTTCACATTTAGGTGTAATTCTGTTTAATCAAAGTTGCTCCAGTTTCAATCAGAGCACCAGATGCATGTGACAGTCTGAGGGAAATGAGGATTTATACAAAGTTATTCAGGATCAGAGGACAGCCCTGGCACTGAGGTTCCCCAAATACTCAGCTATTTATATTTGTGCAAATGTTGCTGCACATCAGAAATTTCTCATTGGATTTCACATCATTCTACAATATAGTAAGCATTTTTACATGCAATTCAATTATACATTTAACATTCTATTGTAAAAATATAACTGAGAAAATGGCAACCTGGTTATTACATTCAACATATAGCTGCACACATGATAGACACACAGAGATGAGAACAAATGTAGAATAAAAAAACAACATTATATTACACAATGCTGCTACAGTGCCTGTATCTCATTCAAACTGACCTGCTGCTTACAGACCTGTAATTGTATCAACCGCATTGATTTCTTCTTTTGTTTACAACTTTTGTTTGTCCCATGCATGGGCCTAACCAACAGGACACTGCAGTAGTGATGTTTTCATTAAGTTTGGTGTCTTGGCTCAGATCAATGACCAGGCTTTTTTAATCTGGTTTAAAAGGTGAACCCTTGCTCTTTTCACACTCTGAAGATTACTTTTCTTCTGGTCACTTCACAAAGGGTCACAGAGCCGAACAAGCCCATAATTCTTCAACATGCTGTCAGCAACAACATAACGAGACGAGCTGTAGAGACTGTAGGATTTCCATTAAGAAAAGCGAACAAAAACTGTATTTTTAGCAACAAGTTGGTCCTCAACCAATTACTTTCTTCATGAAACTGTCAAACATTAAGTTTTTGTGTGTCAGATGTCTGCATCTTCCTATCCCTTCTATCTTGTATTGGAAAAACAAAATATGTAACAAACAGCAAGGATCTTGGCATTTCCTGAAGACAATTTAAAAACATTGTGTATTAGCAACTATATAAAGTTAGAAGAATAACTTTTGTAGAGGATCCCATATGAGCCCAAGTTTGAGTTCAATATTTTACCAACAGGATAGTTCTTAAATTTGATTTAATTTTGATTTAATTGTATTCTTTATTTTTGTTATAATGAATAATTAGTTTGAATACATCTGCATATGGCATTTACCATGATGATCTTGATGTGCCAAAAGGATTTGATCTATTGTATGGACAGAGGAAGTTAACAGCTGTGAGTCAAACCAAAACTGAATAGGCCTCAGAAGGTGCAGGCGCAGCAGTCTCTCCAAAATTATGTGTGATCGCTCTAATTACAGTGGCACCATCTGACCCACTGGCACACAAAACCATTTTCTTTGGCCAAGTTTCAGACTTCTGATTTGTTTTCCAGCACTGAAATTAAAAGAAAACCTGGGTTATGGCAGGATTAATTACATTAGAGTTGTACTAGTTCTGCGTCTACAAAAACAATTGGTCACAGTGAGGCAAGTCTAACAAGAGGTGCCAGTCCCACATGCCAACAAAGATGGTCTTACAGGAGAATGGATTTAGCCTTGAGTTTGTAAGCTAAATAATGCTTTGATTATTGCTACAATAGATAAAATAATGCGCCAGAATGTTGCTATTTCTGACTAACCTAACATTACTTGGATATAGTTCATAAGTGTTAAAAAGTGCACATATCAAAGTCTGTATAAATAAATGGACATAGCTAACCTGCTAGCCGCCATGTTCCAAATAGGAAGGGCGCGCTTCTGGCTCCATCGACTCCAATTCACTTTACATTGAGAAATTGTCACTGCTTTCTCTCTAACTGCTGCAGTGAGCCTCGTCATTTTGGTCTTAAAATATTTGTACTGACCCGCTCTACATGATCCTGGTGTTTTTATTTCGCCATTTTGCCCTTAAATCAAGATATGAACATTAATAACAGACAAATTAGGTGCCTTCTTTCCCTGAGATTGCTCCCACTAATGTGAGTAACAGGTTTGATTGACAGTGTTGCTAAGCGCCCGCCCCCTGCTTAGCTAGCGGTGCGGGCTGAAAGGGGCGTTACCTTCAACTCCAGATTGGCTCTTTGGTTGCTATGATACTCGCGGTCGGAACTCGGCTCCAAATTTGCTCCTGTAACTGCTAGCCTCAATGAGCTTCATTTGACTGGAGCCGAATGCTATGGATGACGTCACACTCACTTAGTCCACTTATAGCTAATTAGGAGCCGAGTTCCATATTTGGAATTCTGACTGCGAGTATCATAGCAACCAAAGAGCCAATCTGGAGCGAAGCTGTTGAAGGTAACGCCCCTTCCCACCCGCACCGCTGGTTTGGCAGGGGGAAGGAGCTTAGCAACATTGTCAATCAAACCTGTTGCTAACGCTAGCGGGAGCAACCTTGGGGAAAGAAGGCAACTGATTTGTCTCTTATTAATGTTCATATCTTGAGTTACAAACACAATAGTGAAATAAAAATACCAGGATCATGAGCGGGTCAATACACACATTTTAAGACCAAAATGACGAGCCTGACAGCAGCATTTATGGAGAGAGGGGCAACAGGTTTCTAATGCAAAGTGAATTAGAGTCAGATGGAGGCGGTGGCTAGCAGGTTAGCTATGTCCATTTATATATACAGTCTATAAATGTGACAGAATGTCTTGACAGAATTATATGTAAAGTTCCCCATATTTCCACTGTGACCACATTTCTGCTTGTATTCCTATTGGCACTTGTTGACTGCAGCTTTATAAAAATCCTAGAATCGTTATTGTTACACTCCTTGCGGCAGCAGCAGCAGCAGGAGCAGTAGAAGCGTGAACTCGATCGATGGCATTTGGCTTCCAGTGGGCTCTCCAGATTTGACCGCTCAGTCTTAAAGGGCTTGACCCCAAGGGAGCTCACTCAAGTGGGGATCGGAGAGGGGGGCTTCAGTCCTCACAAGCAATGTAGTTTCAAGCACCTGCAGTCATAGTTACCGCTGTCATGCATACAGACACGTTGCTCCCATTTGGTCCATTGAACAAACTCGACATAGCCTCTCATACACCCCCGCTGTCCCTTTCTTTGTCCTTTCACTATCTCCGCCTCCTTGCTGCAGGTGAGTGGCACTGCTTGTAGATAAAAACCTCTCTATCCAAGCTCTCATCCGTCATAGGAGGCCATTTGAACCTTATCAAATCTATCTACTCCTCCTCCCACCGCTCTCGTCTTGTGCCAGTCTAATCGTGCTTCATATCTACAGGCTTAGTGGAGTTTGGGAGGGGTGAGACATTAGTTTCAGGGTGGAGAAGAGCAATAAAGGGCATCAAACAAAGTAATGGTGACATGAAACAGCAACGGATTCAGGGAAAATTAAATGAGGTTCAAAATGTATCTGCTTGAACAAATGTTACCATCCATTTAAAAACTTCAGGAAAGGTCCAGTTTTGTCATATATTAAAAAAAAAAGTTATTGGGATTTAATATAGCTGTATGGAGCTTTACATAGCTAGTTTTGATACCAGTCTCCAGTACCAATTAGTATCTGGGATATAGATTTTTTTTCTGCTAACCCTATTGCAAATAGAACACTCACAAAAGTTACAGTATACATCACATGATTGCCCTCGGACACTGCCAAATTTGGAAAACTAAATGTCTGTAAATGAAGATTTTTTACAAAAGTGTCATAAAATTTCCAGGAAACTGGAACTGCACTATCTACTAACTACTAACCTCACTATCCCTGAAAAATGTAAACTGCAAGTTTGATGCCCTACTGTGGAACATTCCTGACAAAACAATGACATCTCCGTGGTGACAAGCATGTGGCAGGCCCCTCACAAAAAAGTGCACCTTTAAAGTTGAATGTTGTTTTTAATGAAATTGTGATAAATGCGTTACCATAAACATTGAGTCATAATGTAATAGAGACCTCATACAGCATAGTGAAATTTATTCACGCTCATTTATTCCTCAGGGGCAAACCATTTTACACCTGTTTTTATGCATGTGACAGAACAGTGCTTTTCTAGCCTCATATGGTGAATTCCTGTACCCATAACAATTACTGCATTTTTGAAGCACATTATGAAACAGTGTAAGCATAACCTTTGGTCAGCTTTTGCAAAATAAAAACATCCCAGTAGAGTGATCGGTTGAACATCCTCACCTGAAAAATAATTATCAAGCTGCGTCAAGAAAATTGTTAAAATACTTGCTCGTGCTATCTTACCTATATCTAATCAAATGCAGATCTTCATTTGGTTAAGCTTTTGATAGTTTTGAAAATGGCTTCAGTTTAATGTAATGCAGTGGAGTGAAGGAGGCCATTGTAGTGGAACCAGATGATTAAAAGTCTCTTTGAAGTCTGGCCTCCAGGAAGTACCAGCAGAAATAATTCATTCCTGATGGTTCTCATGTCTGTTTTTCTGTGTCTTTGTTGCAGTTGAATTTCTGTCTCTGGACTTGGGCTCTCTGCAGTCAATCCGCCATTTTGTCCATAGCTTCAAGAACAGACACCTACCACTAAACATCCTTGTTAACAATGGTAAGAACATAACACAGTATATACAGTAATAGCACTAGTAGTATATAGTATGTATGTTACTTAAAAAATAAATAAATAAATAAAATATATATATATGTATGTATATATATATATATATATATATAAGTGGAATTTTTTAAGTTGCGACTCTGTGTTTATGTAAATTAAAAGACAGTAATTCAGATGCCAGAATTAGATTTAAACAGTTATAAATCAGGCTTTATCTGTGTTTTGCTGCACTTTAAATTGCCAAGACTGATATCAACTTAAAGGACCCGATTTAGGCCCTGATTTGCTTCTCCCAGACTTCACGGAGCCGTGGATTGACTTTAGACCCCACACACTTGGGCTCCTCAAATGTGTGGTGTCAGTGCGACTCTGAGCTGCTCGTCAGGGGCAGACGAAGTAACGGACACAAAGGCGCAAGATACAAACACGGGAAATGGCAAAAACGACAATGATTACTTTATTACTCACTGTAGCTATGAAGTTAAGCTGTAGCGTTCATCCATGTCCTTATATCCAAAAGGCTTGTATTTTCACCACAAATCCGGCACCCAGTCCAACAGAACATTGCAATTAACTCTAGTTTGAAGTATTCTTTATAAAATAAAAAATGAGAAAAAGGTGAGTTGCAAAAAAAGTGAGCATAGTTCCTCACTTGTGTCATGTTTACATGAATCCACAGGATTCATGTAAATCCTGTGGATTCGGTGGGTGAAGCTGCTGCAGATTACCGATACAAAAGACTACTTCCTGTGTGTCAATCTGGTGTCTATTGGCAGCTTTCTGTCTGTGTAAAACATTTTCTGAGCTACGTTTTAAGAAGTAATGAGATGAGTCTCAAAGCAAGTTGCTTTACTCTAGACAGAAAACGGCTGATGCGAGTGCGCTTGCTTTCACAGCTGTTAGCTTGTGGTGTGCAGTCTCTTGACTGCTGTCTGTGAGCTTGGAGGATCGTGAATTTTAAAATCTCGTACGATTACGATCTCCTCATGTCTGTGGTCCGCAAGACTCAAAAATCCATTTGACCTGGACAAGGGTCTTTACCCGCATGTCTCCATGGAAATGATGATCCTTTGGCTACGATTTTCCACAGTATGGTGTAAAACTTATCTCCATGGAGAATTTTCTGAAGGATAGGTTTAACTTTTTTATTTTGATGCAATTACTGGTAACACTTAATAATAAATACACTTGTAATCGCTTTAATAAGGGATGAACAAAGACTTAATTAATAATAAACTAATTAAGAATGAGTCAGACTTAGGAACCACTTAATCACCCTAACTCCTAACCAGAACCCATTAATTAAGTAGTTACTCAATAAGTCTTAATACATTATTAGTTCACTATGAAATAAGTCTTTGATCGTGCTTTATTAAGGTTAATTAAGATGTACTTATTATAACGTGGTACCCAAATACTTTTCTTTCTGTATCAATATTGTGAAAATAATTTTGAATTTACTGATTTGTTTAGCACTGATGTTATGATAACGGTTCTTACGTGCACTGTGTTTCGTCTGTGTGTTAGCGGGTATAATGCTGGTTCCCGAGGGCCGTACTGAAGATGGATTTGAGCTGCATTTTGGAGTGAATTACTTGGGCCACTTCTTGTTAACGTGGCTTCTCCTGGATAACCTAAAGCAGTCTGGGACGTCTGATTGTTTCTCACGAGTGGTTAATGTCTCTTCTTCAGCCCATCGCATCGGAGAAGTCAAACTCAATGACCTCAATAGCAGGTACGTTACATTCATAGATGCATTCAGACATATGATTATTGTGTATACAACATGATGTATCAATGGTTTGGGGGAGCCATTTTCACTCCAATTTATATTTATGTAAAATCATTAATAAAGGGTCACAGGCTTTGTCAGTGTTCTTGATGTAAAACTGTTACTGTGCAACCGTCTATCAGTAAAAACATGGTGTTTGAAGCAGAGATCAGACAATGGAGGAAGAAATTTGACTATTTTTTGTGTTAAATGTCATTGATCCAAAAGCTGTCTTGTTTATGTTCAAGAAATGTATAATGAAAACCATAGTGATTAATTTTGTCATATCACCCAGCCCTTTGTAAAACCAATGCAAAATGTAAATGCAATATGAGCTAGAACCAAAATTATATGCTGTGGTGAATCAGAAAAAACTAAGTGAATAAATAATTTGTTAATTACTTGAATTATCTCAACATTCACATGACTCATCTTTGGATCAGTCCCCGCCATTTGAAAAGCACTGCTTTTTAGTTAGCAAATTGCCCTGTAATTTAACCTTTTACACTTCCTCTCTCAGTCCAAGTGGCTCATTTAGTGCTGGCGTTAGTGGCCTTCAGGTGGCTCATTCTTCAGTCCAATTTAGTGAAATTCAATTCAAATAATTTAGTTAATCCCCAAATGAGAGATTCAGTGAGGGTCCTCCTGTGGCCACATTACTGTCCAAAAATTATTACAGGCCCTGGTTACATCTATGAAATGGTCAGTATCTATCTAACTGTATTTAACTTGCAGTGTAAACTATATATCAACACTCAAAATTGAGTATAAAACAACTTTAAAGAGGGGCATTTCAGCCTATGGTGATATATAGTAACTGACTTTCAAGATCTAATTAATGTATGTATTTAATGCATCATAATAATCATTTTAATGAAGATGGGTTGCCTCAAAGTAGTCTCTTTTCTGGTGGGAAGTTCCTAACAAACGTGTCTGCATAAACATGGACTTTGCTTAGATTGTTCCACTGGCATTAAACACATCTAGTATTTATTTCTAAAATACCTTGAAAAACATTCTTACTGTGAGCAGGGTCCCATCTCCCTAAATCTTACCTGGTGCCGTCATATGCTTGTCTCCATGGGGATAAGTTTAATGTCATACTTAAAAAAAATACAGACAAGCAATAACATTTCCATGGTGACAAACAGTTGAACACCTGAAATGTTACATATAAGTATAAGCACTGTGACATAAATTTTATGTTTTCTACACTCTGCTCTAACTCATTGCCTCATGTCTCTACAGCGAATATTATTCAGCCCACGCCGCCTACTGCAGCAGTAAACTGGCCCTGCTGGTGTTCAGTGTACAGCTGCAGAGAGTGCTCCGAGCTGGAGGGTCCCCTGTGAGCTCGTGTGCTGTGGACCCCGGGATGGTGCACACGGCCCTGTACCAGCACATGTGGGCACCTCTGCGTCTGGCACAAGGCGCCATCGCACAGCTGTTTTTCTGGGTATGACACACTCCACTGGCACTCACATAGAGACTGGGACCTCTTCAAAGTTTTGATCAGATTGCATCAAAAAGGTGGATTTCTGGCTCATGTACAGCCCAAGTCTGAAAAAAGTTTTGTTGCAGAAGTATTTTCATTTACATATCAAAATATATATTCTGTATTTTGTAACTTTATACAGTTTAAATGCAACCATAACTGAACTGATACTAAAAGTTTGATCAAAACTAGATACTCATTTGAGCAGTTACATCGATAAGCCCTAACCCTAAGGACAAAGTTGGACCTTTCCTAAAATGTTTTAATTGTATCAGTACCAGAACTACATGGCTTGGTAATAAACTACTATTGTTTTGTGTTTAAAACTGGAAATAAAATGTTTGTTTTTTTAATTATCATTGTGGTATCATAATTGGTATCAAAAATTTATCCTTTTCCAAAATCAAGTTTGAAATTTTAGTATCATCACAACACTAACCTAAAGATTTACCAATAGGAGTTTTCAACTAATTTGATTAATTTGCAACATTTACTATGATGTTTAGATGCTATTTTCAGCATAGTGTTTGTGTGTGTATTATTTTTGGGGTTCTCATGGTTTATTTTGAAAGTTTTGAAAATACCGCATTGTTTATAGATATTTTACCGACTGTTTTTTGAAACTGGTCTGCAAAGGTCTGTCCATTGCAAGCTGTTGATTATTCTATTATGGAGCACTTCTTGCATAGCTGAAGGCTGGTGCCGCTGGCGCTGGTTAATGTCCTTGGGAGTTAACGCAGTGCGACATGTGTGCGTGCCCTGGACTAAAACTGCATTTGTCACATCCACTTACCTCCAAGCGCAACCTTCTGGCTTGTGTTTTTCCTCACATATACAAATGCATTAGGTACACCAGATATGCCTGTAGTAATTACACCAAGTGCGGTATAGTCTCAATTGTTCTTGCACCTTGTATGTGAATCAAAAACATAATTCAGTAAAACAGCGGTTGTAGCAGTCACCATTATCTAAAAGGTAAAAGATTTGTACCATGTTGGATAAGGGCTTGCTGGAAGAATGTGCTATTTTAAATGAGATTATGCCACAAAAGAAATCAAATAAAAATCCAGGAAAGTACTCTAAAGGGCAATTTGATTTACTGCTTATGTAAGAAATCAGATTACCGCCTTGGTGTAAACATACGGTTTAAGCCACAAAATACTATATGAGATTCAGCATCATTTTCATCTTTAGTAATACAAATCGTTTTATTTGTATGTAGCATTTTTCAAAACTGTGAGTCTTATTTGCTGATTATGTTAATTAGCCTAAAACATAGCTTTTGTTTAATGATTTAATTAACAATTTGTTAGAAAAAATAAGGTTTACAAAATAGCTAAATATTTATATGTGCTATAATATGCCCTACCCAGATACTAAGATTACATGCATATAGCTTTAAAATAATCCTAATCATTATTAAATAACGTTCTCCTTTTAAAGTATAGTATAACTAATATAGTAAAGTAGAATGGTCTGCTTAATGTACTATTCGATTTTGAATGTGGCTAAACTTGGACTCAGACCAAAAAAACTATTTGAATGGCCACAATGAACAAATCTCAAGACTGCAGCTATTTTGATAACATAATTTCCTCTCCAAACAATAAAATATATAAGATATTTTTCCCCCCCAACTTGTTCAACCCTAAAATTATAGTATACAGACCTAAAAGAGTGTACCATACAAGCTCATATGACTCAGCAACATGTGGAACAGAATGAGACTGTTGTCATGGAAACCAGTTTTCTTTTCTCAAGTACATAAAGTGTTCAAGGTGTTTTTTTCACTATCCCACCAGTGAATGAAACCCAGACACCCTGTTATGTTGTGCTTGAATAGCTTGAGCTGCTTTGAAAGTTTTTATATCATAACAATTCAAATTCACCGAAATGTATTTTGACATTACACTGATAAGCAGCCTACTTTTCCCTCTAAACACTTAGGTTTAGAGGAAAATCGTGTAGTGTTTTGCTTCCAGGATGTGATATACCCCATGCTCCAAAACCCCCCAGCTGGTCTCAAGGCTGACACCGAGCTCATTGTTAAAACGCATCAATGCTAACAGAGAAGCACACACACAAACACTCACAATCACACACACACGCACACATTTACCCTTAGCCTAGCACCAACTGATCCTAACATCCTGAGACATCCATCCTCCTCTGGCATTCACACAACACACTTAGATACAGCCTTTGTTTGGAAGAGGAAACTTGTTGTTGTACTTGTCAACCTGTCAACACTCCAATTCTTTTTGATGTCTACGGATCCAAGTGGGTTAAATAAATAAATAAATGAACTAGATATCCGCTGAGGCTGTGCTGTTCAGAGAATGAAACACTGACCATTTGTTCATCAGGTTTGCACATTTAGCGTTATGTTGCTAATTTGTAGCTAATTTGTCTGTGTCACTGTTAAAATATGAAGGAATAGAACAATGTAACAGCTCTGTTCAGCCATTGGTAATAGGTCCAGTTGGTGGATGAAGATTCAGTGAGTTTAATGAAATGAATCAGCACCAGCAAAGAAAATTTTAAATGAGAAAAAGATTTTCTCATTTAAAATGATTCTATCTAAAAGTCAAACTACTAGTTACATTGAACATTTTAAAAGTTATCTTATCAAATTACTTGTGGATGGAAACATGCATCTAAATTATACTTAAAGCAGACCTATTATGCAAAACAGATGTTTCAGAGCTTTTAACCATGTTATAGTTGTTTTCCCTCTCAAAGTTGTACTTGGAGTGATTTGTGCATGTTTGAGCAATCTGTAATCGCTTATTTTCAAGATGCCATATTGATGATCAAATCACATTTTCACCCCCATGGTATACACCCACTGCTCTGTACTTACTTCATTCTTTAATTTTATTTTCTTCTTTAAGTGATGCATGTAGGATTCAGCAGCGTTGCGTAGTCATTTTGGTACAAATGAAAAGAAATGCGTTACTTGCTAGGGTGATGTGCAGCTATCTTTCGGAGGTGCCGACAACTGCACAGGTCTTTGTTGTGATGATGTTTACGCCGACATCAGCTCCCAATGGGCACTGCCCTTTTCTAACGCGGACTTGTTTCTTTTATTAACTCGTTTTAGATGAATATTGCGATTTAAAATGCAAATTGTAACATAATGATCCGCGGGTGTCATAGATTATAACTATACAGCAGACACAAGCACAATATGTCTACTTTAAGATTAATTCCTGAACGTGAAAATTTGCTGAATGCCTCTTCTTCAACCCAATTTCACACATTTCACTGTCCAGTCTAATAAGGCCCAATTACAGTGACAAAAATGAAAAAATAAGTGCATCAATGGGTCAAGTAAGTGATCTACTAGGATGAGACCAATATGATGTTTAAAAGCAGATGCGACTGATTTGCCAATGTAACCAAAAGATGTACAACAGTTAGGAAGAGATCCAACCTTTACTATAGCATGGAAAGCCAATTATTATACTTTTATATACTGTCTTTAATAACACCAAGCATTGTGTCTTCTTGTTTTTCCCAGACTCCTAAAGAGGGCGCTGCCACGGTCTTGTACACCGCTCTATCACCAGCGCTGGAGCGGGGGCGTGCGGAAGACTTCTGGGTCAATGGACGCAGGCAGATGACATCACCCGTGACCTTTCATCCCCAACTGCAGCTAAGCTTATGGGAAACCTCCATGCAATTGCTAGGTCTGCAGTAGCACTGGCCTAACCGAAGTGGGCGACCCTTATAGACTCCACTCTAAGATGAAAGCATCAAAGAAAAATAAAGACTTTTGACCCAGAACAACCAGCCACTTCCACCCTCTAGCCCCTTCATCTTTTGTTACTCATATCTCATGCTGACATACTGTATATTGCCATCTGAAATCCACAAATGTGATGGCTATAGGCAATGCATAAGACTATTTGTTGCAGACTCGCCAAAGAAGGGCTAAGGGTGATTGAAGACAGCTCTGTTTTCCACTGTGAGCACTAAACATCAAGTAGGCACTCAAGGTCTATATAACCAGTAGTTATAGTTGCCATACATACTTAGGACCAACATTCATTTGTAGAAGTCTAACCAGATAAATGATTTTACTGCTCAAAAAGCTGCACTCACTCTGCCTTAAAATCAATACTAAGGATTTTAGGTTTTGTTTTAGAAGTGAAATTACAAATCTAGATTAGCTAAACCTGAATTTTGAAAACAGGGGACATTAGGGATCCAGTTATTTTTGTCCAGTGTCCATGTATCAGTTTAATCAGTTCTATCGAAGCCTCAAGTACATATCTTTCATTCTATAATCATTTACTTATTTATTATTGGTTAAAACTATGGGATTTGGAGGTTAGTTTTGAACAAAGAAAGGTTTCATTTTACATAAACAAACAAAAAATAAACTTAAAAATAAAAAGAAGGGAAAAAGAAAGAAACACTGTACATTTAGGTCCTATCTTGCAGTTGGATGAGGGTTCATGCTCTTTGCAATAAGATATAAACACATTTTTATCATGTCAGTTATGTAGCATGATTCCCAGTTACCCATGGCCCATATTTAAGATTTGATGAAATGTTCAAAAGAAAAAAATGGAATTTCTTTGGATAGGGACACCCCAATTTGTGCTCACCAATGCCATCATAAAAAGAAGATGCCCCTTTGCGGTCAACAGGGGTTTTGAAGAGTATTCCCACGGAAGATTACCTTTAATCATTCCCCAGATTAAGATATACTCCATTGATCTGGTAATTAACATGTTAAAAGATTTGCAGACACATTTGTTAGCTTTATCCCTCTCAAAAACAAAAGAATGCAATGTAAAAACCCCACTTCAATTTACTCCATATTACGCTCAGTGGAAATCATTTTGTGATGTTCGATCGACAGATATCTCAAGAAGACCATTTCACAGTGATGGAGAGCACAAAAACAAGCATTTCTAGGGGCAAAATACGCTGTTTTCTTTCTGATTGGCTGCTTATTATTATCGCCACTTCCTCATTTGGCGTGGCTCCCAGTGCATTGTGGGATTGAGATTTCCCCAGTGGTGAGAATCTAACTCCATCTGCTGAGCTGACACACAGTACATCCAGGCGAAAGGCTTATCTAAACACGCACAGAGCAAACAAAGGCTTGTGTTCTTTTCATGCAGGGCTCTCACGGACTATAGCCTGCCATCGTAAAATACATCTCCACTGTGAGTTACCATTCGGCTGTGACGATGATGCAGAAGTTTTATCTTGAAGCATTAGCTTAAAATCCTCTCCCCTTCATAAGTAATGCGCTGCTTTTAAAACTGCCACTCAGCATCTAAACCTGCCATACATGAAGCAATAGTATCACTGTGCTCAGAGCAAGGCATTGTGGGTAGGCGGTAAACTAAGTGTATAATTCAAAATGATACCAGCCACAAGCTACTCATTCATTAGTGTGCCATGTATGAAAGCCAGTAGTTCACAAATGATGGGTTGGGACCAAAAGAGGGTATTTGTAAAGGTCAAAATGGTTTTAATATTCAGCTTAAATGAATACTAAATTTGGGTCATACATTATATTAAACTAAATGACATTCCAAATACAAGTGTCATGGCAGACCTGCAGCCATTTAGAAAAAATGAGGTCACAATATAATGATCATTTGGCCCGAAGGGTGTAGCTGCTATGGAAATTATGTGGGGCTGTGAAGTGAATGAAATGGACTTGGAAAGTGTGAATTGAATCTGATCCATAATTCAAATTTTGGTCCACACTTGGCTTGTTGCAAACCACTCAAAAAAAAAAAAAGAAAAAAAAAAGTTTATATAATGCACTGGAAATCATTACAGCAATCGTAACAGCAATTCAAGAACCATATAGTCCAAATATGTAAAAAATGATAACGTTCTGATTAGTTTTGTTATTCAATTTGCACACTAAAAACTCAACAAAAAATACAAAGGTATGATTTTTAAAAGCTGCAAATGTAGAGGTAGTAATCTAAAACCTAGATGTTACATTGATTAGGAAACCGCCACTTGTCGAAAATAGCTGTGTGGTCCGGAATAAACTGTTACAGAGCATGAGAAATCTAACTTTCACATCATCGTTTTCTGAAATATGCTGGTGTGTGTGGTCTGAATACCAGCCTCTCAGTCAAATCCTTTGTGTTTTGAGCTGTTTTGGAAAATGTTAATTGTTGCAGTGCTTCCTTTTCTCTGCATGGCTCCCCCTATAAACAACATCAAGAACTGAACAACCCAGCCCCCATCTGGATTGCAACTACATCAAATCAACACCAGCTAAAAACACTGAATAAGAAAACATTATACTGGACAAAGCAAAGCAAGTGAGGAATTTTCCGAGCACAAAGATTTTCAAAGACAATACGATGGGCAATAACCGGTGAGTAACCAATGGTTTTCTGATCAGATTTGGGACAATGCAGTGAACTTCTTGAACTTGAATCTCAATTATAAAAAGAGCCCAAATTGCTCTTGTAACTGTCTGTAGTAATGTTTGTGTGTGAATTTTCATGTCATTTCAAGTCACCGCTAATGTTAAGCAGTGGCGTATGTACTGTATGTAGAATGGAGAAGCTCTAAATAGCCATTTTTCTGACAGACTTGGGACGACGTTTATATTAAATGTCAAAGCCTCAAGTTGTGCAAATCCTAACTATATGCGTGTATAGGAAGAGAAAGACCATATATAAAAATGCATACGGGATTGACGTCAGATGCCCCGAAAACCCACTGTAAACATTTGGGCCATCTGGGCTCCTTGTAGATTCCTGAAAATGTGCAAGATGTTTTATTTTTATGATTATTGTTGTCAAGATTAAACACATGTTATTATTGCTTTTGCTGTGCCTAAAGAAAATCTCCCTCCTTAATGTGTACCGGTGAATTTTTCCATGTAGATAAAAGCTTGTAGACAACTGTGATAGTGTCTTGTCCTGTGCATTGCTGTTAGTTTTTCCTCTTCTTCTCGGCGGTGCAGTATGTGTGTGGCGGGGGAGAGAGTGTTTGACTAGATAAGGGACGCCATGTTTTTTGTCAATGGTTGTGACATTCCGGCAGCAGACACCTTTTTCTAAATATCCAAAGCCTCTCAATAAACATATCATTGTGCCACTTGGTTTGTGTTTTCCTTATGTGTGTGCAAGCGAAAGGGAGAGAGAGGAGAGACACTGTCAATGTAATGAGATGATATGAGACACAAACCCTAAAGCAGGGACTGAACTTTAGACACACACACACACACACGTTTGGTTTCCATATTTCTTGGGGACATTGCATTGACTTCCATTCATTTCCTGAAGACTGATCCTAACCTTAATCATAGTCACTACTTGCCTAACCTTAACCTAAACACTACCTTAACCTATTTTAATCCATATCTGAACTTTAAATTGTGTTCCTGATTCAGTAATAAAGGATTTACATTATGGGGACCTGATTTTTGTCTCTATAAGATTTTAGTCCTCTCAATGTCATAAATGCCTGCACACACACAATAAGGCTGGAATAATTTCATTTAAACATTCAATTTGTGCGATAGCTTTGTTATCAGTGAAATGAATTTGAGTAGTTCAGCAAAAATGGAGCATCATGCTTGATTATATTTCCACAAATAGACATTACAAAAATTGGCGTTACTGGTCTTCTATCATACCTCATTATAACTTATTGGAGAACAGTGGAGGTCCCATTATTACAAAATGGTAAGAGAGTGCCGTTAGCCATTTCGTTTATTCGGTTAAGATTTTTACTAAATTAGATTTCATTTTTATCAACCAGTTTTGTTTTTTTTTTTCAATTTTAGACCAAACCACTAGATGCGGGGAACAAGCATTCAGACAAAGAATGTATGTATGTGTGTATAAATATAACACTAAACCAGGACAATATAGGACCAAACCTAGTCCAGAATAAACCAGGATCACTCCAGGACCAAACTAGGGCAAGGTGTGTAAATGCAGCCTGTGTGTATATAAAATTATGCCAGATGCCTTGTCCAATATAACTCTCCCTAGTACCATGGTATGCCTGTAGTACCACTGCACCAACCTGTTACACATTCAAAGCCTCATTTCTGTCCACCAAAACTTTACAGCATCGATTCAAGGTTGAACAAGCCGTGAATTGTGACAGTTCATATTAATATTTGGGTAGACTTTATTATTCAAAAGAAACCTACATTTGCTCCTCTCGTCACTCACACACTCTTTAAACCTGACACAGTTGACACAGTTCCAAGAAGAATCTAGCTTCCTGTCTGCTCTGTGACAATAGACAAAAGACTACCTACTGCAGACTTGAAAGAATAAGCCCTTGAAACCTGATTTGACTCCACATATCTGAACTGAGTGCTACAATTTGACCTGGTTCATCAAGGTATATTTGAATGACAATAGCGTAGACAGCTACATGACGCTTCTTGTTAGCAAAATCTATCGCTCCATTGATGCTTTTTATAGCCTGCCACATGCAATACAATGGAGCTTGTCACCTATGCTTTTTTATGTAAAGTAAGAAGCAACAGAACAAAATGATCTTCCATGCCCTTAGCAATTGATGACTTATATTTGGCACCGATTATAGTTTATTACAAGAACTACAATCCCCAAAGCATTCTAAACGTGTTTAATAGATCCTCATTCACCCATTTAGTGACAGCTCTGCCTCCGTAAATTCCTCGTGGGAGATGTAATGAAGTCTTTGCATGCACGCTCATAAAATAGGAAGTGCCTAATAAGCATCCATTTGTGCAATTAGCTCCAAGTGACTAAGAGGAGATTATTATTTGGAGCAAAAGTCAGAGGTCCAGGATCACAAGCTTATAGCTTTTATGTCCAATGTTGAGAAGTATGTCGCACTGAGATAGCTGGGGATGGCATTATATCTGGGCTCTTTGAATTGGACGGTATGTGATCCAAACTATTGACTCATTTATATTAAAGGTCCTAGTACACAAAATTACATACCTGGAGTTGTGTTTTGTTTCATTCAAACATGTTTGAGTAACCCTTTATTATTAGTCTGTCTACATCTCCAAAGCTCTACATCTCCTTTAGTCCAGTAGAGATTGGCAATTCCAGGGCTGAAATTATCTAAATGATTCTAGTGAATGTCTATGGAGTTTTTTTTAAAGAAAACGAAAATAGACAGGGGCAGTCCAACAAAATGCATGTCTGTCAGTGGGACTGTTTGAAGCCTAGATGCACAAATCACTCTAAACAACTGTGGATAAATGAAAAGAGAAAACAATTACAAAAAGATTAAATGCTGTCATTTTCTTTCAGAATATGTCCCCTTTAACCACACACTTTTGTCACAACTGCTGCCAATAATACAGTACAATGCCATAGTATCCATCTCCTCACTGTCTCTGTTTTAATGGTTTAGACTGGATGAAGTGATAACATCAGACTGACTGAGGAACAGATCATTTAATTCAACGTGACAATGAAATGAATGCCGATCCATTATTGTAAGTGACTTCTAAACTGCAATGGTTGAATTGAAAGGACTCAAGGCATTTTAGTTGGAGCAGTAATGGCACAGCACAGGCGGGGATGAAATGTCTTTTGCTTAACTCTGTGTGTGTCCTTGGGCAAGGCACGTAACTGAATGGGCCTCCCACATTACAAATACTGTGCTGGAGCTTGGAAAAAGAAAACGTATGTAGGATTTTAAAACAGATGCCCTAACAAAAGAAAACTGTATTTTAGTATCCTTCCAGATCCACACAACTGCCCATTGTTCAGGTTGCGTCCTCTCTATATGATCTAAAATAATTAAAATGGTAAATGGTCCCATTGTTATATAGTGCTTTTCCACATTCAAGGCACTTTACATCAAGGAAACACTCATCCATTCACACACACATTCATACACCAGTGTACGCAGACACCGGGTGAGGGGGGTTAAGTGTCTTGCCCAAGGACACAAAAACATTCATCTGTAGGAGATAGAACCACACTGCCAACCTGTCGGTCAGTGAATCTGACCGCTCCACCATGTCGAGAGCAGGAGTCAAACCTCCAACCTTCAGTGGATCAGTGGATAAACATTCTGAACATCCCAGTTCAGCTTGTTCATCTGTAGATCAAAATGTACTGTCATAAATCTTCATTATTACACTTTCAGAAGCAGAGTCTCATATTGTGCGATGTTATTTGTTACCTCCCACTGAGCTACTGTGACTTGTGGAATTAGTACAAAAATGCACAGAATCATTTTGCTCAGATGTTTGTAGTGAGAAATTTGTAGACCCAGTCCAGCTTGTTTATCTGTAGATCAAAATGTACTGTCATAAATCTTCATTATTACACTTTCAGAAGCAGTGTCTCATATTGGGCTATGTTATTTGTTACCTCCCACTGCCAGCCCAGATGACAGCTCCATGCAGCCAGGAGGCATCCTTAGAGATCCAGCGGGACAGGACTTATTCATTAATTTAATTAATGTACATCATTTTACGGCTTTAAGCACTGACCTTTCCAATACAAGCAACCTCCAGCTCCAGCAGCATGAGTGATTGTACATAACATTTTTTCATTAGAGCGTTTTAATTGAATCCACGTGCATCTCCTGTTTTATTTTTACTGATTTTACTAAGGTCACTGTATAACAGATGCACTCATTTGGCTCAAAATGAATACACTGTGCTCATGAAATGTAGGTAGTACTTATTATCTGAGCTCTTTTGTGTGTGGGGACAAAAAATAATAAGAAAATGAAAACATTTTTAATGTGGTTTTATCGTGTCATATCCTTTTACTTAGCCTTCAGCTTCCATAGTGCAGTGATTTGCATATGGTTTTGGCATAGATTTTGCACAGGATGCCCTCCCTCATTTCATTTATCTGGGCTTGGAGCTAGCACTCTTGATTGTGAACGTTTTCTGATGTATTTACATGGGGAAAATACATATGCAAAGATACATGATGTTTTTTAACATAGTAACACATGCAACATAGTATTTGATTCAAACATCCTCAAGGTTATTTGGCCCTGTGTCCTTGTTTCCACCAATGATCAGATGTAAATAGTACATCAGAGGAGAAGGGACAAGTGGTTCAATTATGACGTGTTTATGATAATGTAATGCATGGTGATGATATGCATAGTATTGTTTTGACTGTTTTACTTTCTCTTTTTCCACAACATTAATCAGAGTTATAGTCCATTAACAACCGGGACTCCACCGTAATGACAACAAATCTCTTCATTCATTTCTCATCTTCTGCCTGTTACAGCAGTAATATATGCATCTGTCTTTTCTAGTGCCGTAGACACTACAAAAACTGTTACATTTTTCATTCATTTCCCACACAAAGTGGTAAGCTACAGCTACAACTGCCTTGGAACAGATTGAGAGAGACCATTCACACGCATACACACAAATATACAGCAAAGTATTTTGCCCAAGGACACAACAACAGCAATAAAACAAGTTAATAGCAACTTTGGATCAGAATTTGGACTACCAAACACTGTGCAAAATGACTCTAAAAAAGAAATGTTGACACTAATTAAATGCAATCTTTTATTATTTCATTGTTTTATGTTGATTCAAAGTAAATAATTTGCATTTTAAGATGAGCTGTTCCAAACTTATATGTTCATTTAACATAAAATATTTAAATGGAAAAAGGGTAACCTAATATATTAATTTGTTATCAACATTTCATTTTTTTGTACACAACTGATGCACATCTATATAGGTACAATTTATATCAACAAGTTTTCCCAAAACGATTCATTTTCAAAACATGAATCAGGCAGAAGAAAGTTTCGCCACTCATCCAAGCAGCTTCTTCAGTTGTTGGACACTGCCTCATATCTATCTAGTTAAAGGTCATAGTATCTGTTACCATAATAGCCCATAACATGAACAAACACTTGTGGGCATGGCATAAATAGGTCTGATATATCAAATGCATAAGGCTTAGAGAGGATGCTGTTTTTCCTCATTAGCGGTCCCTAAATGTCCAATTAAAGGCACATTTATCTGGCTGTAGCTGGAGGCTATGGCAATGGCCTGACAGACCAGAGCTAAGTGATACATGGACCCTGTCAGTGGAGCTGATGGAGAGACGCTTCACCTTTGGGCCAAAGAGGGAAGAGCAGGATCGGTCTATGCCATCAATGCAATTACCACACACAAGGTTAGTCGTTTGTCACAATCTATTAAAACGGGGTGGGACTCTCCTTCTCATAACCTTCTCTAATCTAACACTGAAGAGTAAAAATGAATATGCGACATTAGACCTTTACCTGTATTGACACCATTTTGAGGACTTTTCAGTTTGAATTGTTTAAGCTATATTAGCATTTCTAATTTTCCAACAGTCTAAACCCATGATCAGACCAAGCCAGAGTAAAAGTATCATAGTCACCATTGTTAGTGCTGTTGTTTTTTCCTGTTTGACTTCTTGTATTTGGTGACCTACACTATATCCACTAGAAATGATTAAATTATTTGTGGACAAGCTCTGCTCTCAAAACTAGGGCATGTTGTTGTACCTCCAGTGCAGCATTTACACTGTTCTGACGGGAGACGCAGAGTGCAGCATCCTCTTTGTTTTTGGGACATCCGTTAATCTTGGAATAATCATGGTTTTGATTTGTTCTCTCCAATGTTGAGTAAAGGCTCAATCAGTTTCAAAAGACGAAAAAGCACGCATCAAGGTCATATATTTGCAACGGTTAACAAGAACTCTCTGGCGGGTATTATATGTGTAGATTTTTGCCTCATTTTCTACGCATACTTTAAATAGAAAATATGAGTTGTTTACAGATACTATTCAGTAGGCAAATATGCTGCCTTATTACCTTGATGGGAGCAATCAGGGTCTTAACATGTAATTAAGATTAATGACTATGTTGACTAAGGGTTGACATAACTAATTATAGCTTAATTACATATGGTGTGATTACATGATATGGCATAGGCTACTTCCATAATGGTATTATTAGAGACAAGATTACACACAGTTATTCCAAGGTTTCAGTGGCAAGATCTCCAGCATTTCCATGTATATAAAATGCATTTGAGTCACTTTCACCTTCTAAAATCTGCTTGTTGCTATGGGAACTATCTTGTCAAAACATGAACTAATCTTGTGTACAAGTTTTTTCATTATACATTATATTTCATTTAACAACACAATATTGATATTATGATTGCAATGGGAAAAACTCCCACAAGCAGCCTTTGGTTATCGGTAATAAGTAGTATTTGCTAAAAAAACAAAAAAAAACAAAACACTGAATTGTCAATAAACATAATGGTCCAAATGAAATCTGGATCCAAATTATTTTCTGAAGAAGATATAAAGATTTCATTCATCCAGTATCTGCTCCAAGTATTTCCATTTTGCCAATCTGCTGTGTTAAAACCAATTATTGTGAATGTGAATCACTTCCTCCACCTTGGCTTTAACTGCAAATAGGATTACACCAGCAGTGCATCTAGTCACATTTTAGGCATTTACAGTGCATTTCCAGAGTTGTATAGAGTGGCATATTGTGTTTGTTTGCATGTGTGTGTGTTAGGTTATGTGTGTGCTTGCTTGTGTGAAAAAAACACATTTGAGAAATTCTGGGAGATGTGCTGTTGGAGAGACAGGGATTTACTGTCTAAAAATGGCCAAAGAGGAGCAGAGGGGAGGGGGAGAGGAGGGGAGTATTTGAGAAGATAGGGCAAGAGAGGTGGAGTGGATGGAAAGGAAAGGCAGTTGATACTTGAAGGATGGCAAAATCTGAAATCAAATATTGTGCATATTTAGGCTACATTGCTTTAATTTACAGTGATTTCCATGTTACACTCTTTTAAAAGGCGCTGTACCTGATTTTTACTGTTTCAAACATGTGAAAAACAGAACTAATTCATTTTAAATGGTTTGCAGTGGTCCAAAGGTATTCCTCACTTTTTGCATTCCGAGCATCCTAATTATTTACCGCAATGAGCTTATAAGCATTTTTCACAACTCAGACCAGAGTGGAGTTTTGCCCTTATGGTAAACCTACCAGCAACTAG
>KN475406.1:14202-26460 GCA_000787095.1 Periophthalmodon schlosseri | reverse complement strand
TGAGCGGCTTATACAATATATCTGTACTGGGGTAAAACTAATTTTGCTCAAATACATGAAAAAAAATAGCAAAGAATTAGTAGCAATGTCACTGGCAAAATGCTTCAATTTTGTGTGGATATCAGTCATTGATCTTATAGATCCAACTGTATAAACACTGACACTACTAAAAAAATCACTATAATAGCTGCACAAAAAATATATAGATTATATATATAGATTGTGAGACAGAATACTATGGTACAGTTGGATGAGCACTGAACTATTTATTCATTTCTTTTTGTAAATTTTGCACCACAGAAAATAAGCTGTCAGTTTCTAAGTAAGATTTATATACTTGGACATGCAGCCAAATAGGAACCAATAGCCCATTTATTTAAGGCAAGGTGAAAAGTTTTCCTTTCACCCAGACAGACACTATAGCACACGGTTTGGTCTGGTCCATATGAAAAGCAACAACAATCTCCGGGGCACAATGCTTCCACTCCACCCACTCATCTTTTCTGAGAGGGAGAGGGGGAGAGAGGGGAAGAGGGGGAGGGAGTGAAAAGAGGAGAGAAAAAAGGGGTTGAGAAATAGAGGTGGGATCAGGGGCAGGGTAAAGAAAAGGGGATGACACAGCTGTGGAGGAAGAGGAGTGCGTCACATCTGCAGTGAAGAGGAACTGCCTGACAGCACATGACACACACCCAGAATGAAAATCTCCCCCACTCTATCAGGTGGCATGCCTTAGATACAAAAACATACACTATTCAGTTCAAGAGAAGAAATAAAGTTACAAAGTGGGTCATGATAAAAGCCAAAAGATATTTTAGTACTAGCTTGAAAAGTACTCCTTTGAATCACATTTGATTTGGTGCATTTCTGCCTTTATGGGGGGCAAACAAGATTATGATTGTTTCTTTTATTACTGTTGCCAAATGTGTATAATACTGATGAAGCTAAAGTCTTATGAAATTACACTTGGACTGTTTGATATTGGACACTGAGAGAAGAACACACATGCTTTGAAATGGGTCAGCGGCTAAAGAATTAACTTAAATGCATCACCATGTGGCATTCAAACCACGTTCATGTTTGTGTCAGTTCCTTGTCATGATAAATTAAAAGCAATATGGAAATTATGCAATGTATATCATTGCTGTTCTATTAAATACACTATTTCAGAGATCTGGTTTGAAAGAGGTTAACCAGGTTCTATTGTGATTGGTCACTGGTTAGAGTGACCATCTCTAAAACTAAGGTTTAGGTTTACTTTACTGTTTCGTAGGGGAAAACAGCGCATACCTCAATGTCATTTTAGCTACCGTTAGGACCACCATCACTTTCTGCAGATCTCAGAATCACCAGAGTGCCAAATTGCAGGATCTACCTGTAAATTGATGGGAGAACATGGATTAAATATACACAGACATGGAGAGAGCCCTGACCCTAGTCTGCAGTATCTTCCTGTATTAATGTCCAAGGAAGAAATAAATGGTGATTAGGGCTGGGCTATATATTGTGATATGGGGATGATTTGAAATGTGGAATATTGGGATATAATTGCACACACTGTTGCTGAATTTCCTCTCAGTTGTGAGGGGAGGCAGATACAGATCATGGCTGCTGAAGCCTGGAGCAACAAACACTTACTGTGGAGACTCTGGAGAGACTAAGACTCTAATAATGAATGAGATAAGAAGAGTGGAAGCAGAACTTGCTGTAACTTATTGACCTTATTCCGTCTCACCCACTTTGCCTCTAAATGCTACTAAACCGCACGTTTGTTGAGGTAGTGCTTCCGGTTAAGCAGGATAAGAACAAGATCGTGGATACAAGCAGTCAAAATGAGTTTTGCTGCCTTACAGATAAGGTGAGGAGCTCAGTCACACAGGAGGTGCTCAGAGTAGTGCCATTGCTCCTCCACATCAAGAGGAGCCAGCTGAGGCGGCTCAGGCATCTGTTCCAGATGCCTTCTGGACGCCTGTTCCGGTTATGTTCCACCAGGACACGCTGTCTCTCGGCTGAACGCCTTAGCCCCCCCACCCCTCCTTCAAGAGGAGCTGGAGGAAGTGTCTGGGGTGGGGGAAGTCTGGGAGTCCCTGCTCAGACTGCTGTCCCCATGATCCGGCCCCAGATAAGTGGAAGAGGATGGATGGAAGGTTTGTGTTCAGTGCACCAACAAGTCAACAATGAACTGATTCTTTGGGAGGCTTCAAAACGGCTTTGTAGTCTATAGAACTTCTGCTGTCAAGATGGGCAGCCCCATGCAAAATAATACAACCCAAACGGCGACGGCTCATTGCAACTTCTGGAATAAGGTGGATAGCTTGAAAGTAGAAATATTATAAAAGCCACCGTTAAGAAGATTTAGGTATTTCATAAAGTATATCGTTATCACAAAGTGTCTCCTTTATAAAAAGCTATATCCCCTGAAAAAAGTGATGCAAGTCAAAATAAAGGTTAACCCAAAGAGAGACAGAGAGCTGGCTTCAACAGTAAGGACATATATTTACTTGATGCTTGTTGTGCTTTGTGGTCATAATAATGCTGATTCACATGTACCATCTTCATACATGAGAAGATGGTACATGTGAATCAGACGCACAGATTACAGGTTAAATTACAATCCTGCTTCTTAAATTTTGCTTCAACATTTAACTTTTTGTTCCTGTGCCCTTGAAAAGTTGCACTCACTTGCACTCACAATGACTTCACAGCTGCTTTTCCACCCTCTGCAGAGATCCATGCCATGACGCAGCGGTCGATAAACTATTACAGCACAATCAATGCAGGTAAAGGTCTTCCCTGAAGTAACTGTGGTCCTACACTAATGCAAATGTACTGTACAGGGATAGGAGCAAACTGTACTGGTAACTATATATAGAATGAATACTGTTTCTCGAAGTACTACCCTCTTTACTGCTCAAAATGACTGTCTAATATTTCAGGAATTAAGCACTTTATTCATTGGATCACATATACAGACTGAAGAAGTGCAAGATTGGGCCAAAATTAGTCATTCCAACCACAAGAATCAGTGAAAGAACTACAGAATATTGTTTGTAGCTTGGTGGATTAATGTGTTTCTGCAACTTCTAATCTAAACCATTATGAGATAGGAACAATAATTTAGTAAATGCAAATGTCTTTGATCATAAAAATAAATATTGCAGTACACTATTTTCAGGTACATCGTTTGTCTTTTTGATTTGATTTATCCAAAATATCTATGGCTCTTTTTAAATTATGCCAGTGGTACAGACATAATTTCTCATCATAATTTGTGCCAAATCTAATTATAATGCTAGACTCCACTACAGTTTCTTCTTATTCTCATTTTCTTCCAAATCCCCATCTGGATCAGCTCATACACGGTGCAGGTACCATTTTATGAAACAATACAACAATATAATCAAGTCAAAATATTAAAGTAATTATTACGATTGTGTTATTTTTATGTTTAATCATAGATGCAACATGGGGTGAAATGACATTTTCACACTCACAACATGAAACATTAAAAAGTTATTTACCGAGAAAATGACAATGCACAAATGGACTCCATGGACTAACAGTCATTAACCCCCTTCTGAAATTAATTAACAGGAAGTGAAAGAAACAGATGACCCTGCCCCAGAGGAGCTGAGAGCAGACACTGTTACAAAGGATGATTCAGGCAGGAACATACACTACATTTTATGAGTCTAATTTATGAGATAGATTGAGACTGTAATAATGTTTTTACTACAGTTAACTCTGTTTAAAGCAAAACATATATCAAGGTTCCAGCTAATCCTGTGTCACTTCAAATCAACACTGCTGTTCTTAAAGGTAACTTTGGATGGTTCACTTCCTGCTTGCGTCCATGAAATGTAAGATTTGTTATAGCTTTGCCTAGAATGCTCCACAGTATGGAATTAAACACATCTATCTTGTATTTTTTTCATTATGTTTTTATTGCCTTGAAAAACATGCATTCTTACTGTGAGTGAGGTGTCTTCTCCACAGATCTGACCTTTAACTTGGTTTGTCTTCATGGAGATTGCTAAATTTAATGCTATACTGTGGAACATTCCAATTAAAGCAGGAGTCAAGCAGGTTCTGGAGTTTGCACCTGAAAAGTTACATAGTGCACCTTCAATTACTTTAATTGTCTGTGAGGTAAATTATTTTTATATTTTCAAAATAACATAATTTCAAATTCAAATTTTCAAATAGATCACAATCAGTAATGACAGGTGGATACATATCTCTGTGGTCAATAATAAAAAAAGGTGTTCCTCAAGGTTCAATCCTTGGTCCACTACATTTTACTTTGTATATTAATAATATTTTCCCCTCATCTTCCTATGTACTGCTCATTTATATGTGGATGACACAATTTTGTTATCTACTGCATCCACTACTCAGGAAGCTCTATCCAAATTACAAAATACATTTGATTTTTTTCAGTGGTCACTAATAAATCTAAAACTAGTCCTAAATACGTCAAAAACTAAAACTATGCACAGGCTAAATACATCAAAAACTAAAACTATGCACAGGCTAAATACATCAAAAACTAAAACTATGCACAGACTAAATACATCAAAAACTAAAACTACGCACAACTATCCCATCTGTACTTTACTGTAAATGGTAACTTCATTGAACAAGTTCCTCATTATAAATACCTTGGTATTTGGTTGGATAGCAGGCTATCTTTTAAAACACATATTGACAACCCTTCACAAAAACTTAAAACTCAAATAGGTTTTCTTTACAAGAATAAAGCCTGTTTTTCATATAAAAATAGGAAAACAAGTCAATCTACAGTCCTTTCTTCACTGGATTATGGTGAATTATTTATGGTCACGCAGCAAACAGTACCTTAAAAAATCTTCATACTATTTACCACAGCGCACTTCATTTTATTACTTTTGACAGCTACTACACTCACCACTGTGATCTGTACAGCAAGATTGGCTGGACCTCACTGCAGACCCACAGACTTTTACACACCCGCATTTTTTTTATTTACAAAGCTATACTGGCAAAACTTCCACAGTATCTCACCTCCCTGATTCAATTCAATTCTCATCATTACTATACCAGGTCTCAGGAGAGCCTGACCTTAGCAGTACCACAAATTTACACGGAGCAAGGGAAAACTGGTTTTACATTTTATGCCCCTCATTTATGGAACACTCTCATAAACCAACTCAAACTAAACAGTGTAATTCCCTTAAGTGAATTTAAACACACTTTATCTCTCATCTTTTCAGACCATTTTAATTGTTTTAACTGAAGCCTGCGGACAACAGGTTCCATAAATATTTCAATGTACATTTTACTATGCATTTTATTAATTGTAAATGTTGTATGTTTTAACTGTGTACTCAGGAATCCCTTGAAAATGAGAAGCAATCTCAATGGGACTTCCTGATAAAATAAAATAAATAAATGTCATTATGCAAAAACAATACCCCACAAGATCATATGAGATATGTAAAAACACTACTAATCACAATATTAATATTAACATTTATTCATATTCATATTATTAATAAAACAGGAACTGCCTTCAGAACTGTGATTTTAATGACACTAGTTTTAGCTCTTTATCTGACCTTTGTTCCAATAAAACACCCCAATAATACAGTTACAGAAATCTTACTTGTGTTGAATTTCTAACAATGATCTTTGCTTTACACTGACAACACGAGAGAAATACTGACAGACAGTGATTGACTTTCAGACCCTACAGTAGGATATTAGCCTGTAACACTGTACCAGATTTACGGCGCTGGGTGACAGTGCGCATACATCAACTGGGTATTTTGGATAATCCTGGAGTTTAAAGACACCTTTGAGTCTCAGGACTTTGATCACTTTTTTCGTTTCTTACTCTTCTTGAGATTTGACAAGAGCCACAGATTATGGAAGATGAGACAGAGAGAGAGAGAGAGAGAGAGAGAGAGAGAGAGAGAGAGAGAAAGAGAGAGAGAGGGGACCAAGAACTAGGGAGAGAGAAGGTTGGTTCATATGAGGGAAGATGGCCGATTGAGTACATAAAACCAGGAAACGCATGAGCAGAAGCAATTGAGGAGCTGTCCGTGGTCCTGCTTGGGTCAATAAAGTCATTACACTGAAGTGACACATGTTCACAATATTGTCCAGATACAAGCAGGCAGTGGTGGAGTGAAATTTGCCAGCAGGCCATTCTGTGTCTATATTCATTATGACCAATATTATATGAAGCACATACAAAAATATATTAAAAAAAAAACCACTTTTAAATGCATTGTTTTCATGTAATTATTTGTTCTTTCCGTGCTTTTATTCTTACAGCATCTATATCAGTGGTATGGTATATTGGAAAGTTTGAGCTGCATTTACATTAACTGCTGGGAGGGTTTGGCATGTACTTACAGCAGGTTACTTGCAGATGGCCTGTTACACCAACCACGACAGCTACAGTGCGTATATGACCAAAGTAACGTGGTTTCTCATGGGTTCATGCGATAACACACAATAACACATGTCTGAAAACCGCTCCAGACCACTGCAGTGTATGGAAAAAATAAACTTCTTGCAGATCTTTTTTAAAGACCTGCACCTCACCTGACGCACACTTGCACTCCCCAAGGTCACTGCGGCAGGGTGCATTGATTTGAGTGATTTTCTAAGTCTATCCTGGCAGGAGGTTATTGTACATGTTTTTAGTGGTAGGCAATCGTAGACCACAGAGAAAACCTATGCAAACGTGAGGAGAACATGCAATTCCACACAGAAGTTAAACCCAGAAGTCAGGACCTTCTTGCTGTGAGGCTGAAGTGTTAACCCCTTTGCCACCGTGCTGCCTAATCAAATAGAAAATACTAGCTAACATACATGACCATTCACACAGACAGTGGCTCCCTCTTTTCTGCATCACTTGGACTGAGTTGTGACCATAGACTGTATATATAAACATGGACATAGCTAACGCACTAGCCTCTGCGTTCCAAATAGGAGGTGAACCTGAAAGTGCTTCCGGCTCCATCACTTTACATTGAAAAATCGACACCTCTCCCTCTGTAATTGCTCCAGTGAGCCTCATCATTTTGGTCTTAAAATGTTCATATTAACATGCTCTACTTGATCCTGGTGTTTTTATTTCGCTATTTTGTCTGTGAATCAAGACATGATTGCATTGCTAAGTGCCCATTCCAAATATGGAACTCAGCTCCAAATTCGTCCCTATAACTGCTCTAGCCTCGATGAGCTTCATTTGACTGGGGCTGAATGCTATGGGTGACGTCACACTCACTTAGGCCACACAGTCTATGGTTGTGACCCTGGTCACAGTAAGAAAGTTTGTTTTTTATGGTATTTTTGAGCAATAATCCTAGACCCTAGTCCTAATCTAATAAATTCAAGACAAGTAATCTGAATGCCATACTGTTAAACATTCCAGGCAAAGCAATAACATTTCCAGAGAAACAAGCAGGTGACCAGAAAAGTTACATGGCGCACTTTTAACTTGCCTACAAATTACAAAATATGTTTCTGTTCAAGCAAAAGCCTTTCTAAAATCATGCCTGGTATAAGACTGGCCAGTATCAGTCTCTGGACATGTCTCCAAAGATGAGTGACAGCATACAATATAGCCCTCTACAGAGGATGCTGCTGCTCTATTTTTGACAGGGACACCCACATGCTCCAGGCTTCATGTTGTTCCAGCTATACCCACACATCAAAGCACACATAGGCTCGGAAAGGCTAGCTCTGCCTTTCTGCGACATACTGTGTGTCTTTGATAAGGTTAGAATTCGATTAGCTGTCCCTCTGATTCACTCTGTCACTTAAAGATATCCAACCCACGTTAGAGAAAATGTACCCATCGTTGACATGACTGAAAATTAATCTCAAGACAGAGGTTATAGCAAGAGAAAAAGAGCTATGCACAAGACGGCGTTTTAGACAAATATTGTGAAATTTCTTGCAACAGATGGGAATTGGTAGCGCTCAGTGATAGGCTTCTTGGATTTATTATAACAAACGGCTTCATCAAGTAAAAGTCACGATAACCATATGTCGCAGATTGGTTCTTGTTGCCAGCATCCATCATGTTTGAGCTGTTTTCTTCTTTCTCATGAATAAAAAGTCAAGTAGAAACAGGGTAGAATACAGATTTCACTGCATCTGGAGTTTAATAGGTCAGGGATACTCACATTTTTTTTCTCGCACCAAATATAAATGAATATGTTCAAAGAGTTTGTTTATTTTAGATATTGCTATGAAGTCTGTATAAAAAAGAGAAATTGAAATCCACTAATGCTTTTTTTTGTGAGCATGGTCAGACAAGCACCGTGAACTATTGCAACTGTAGAGAAATGGAGGTGAGTATCCAAATTAAATCCTAAATCAATATACAAGATAAACACTGTAAATATTTGATCTTGTAAATGTGCATATGTTACTTTTTTGGTGGAGGCTCTGGTACCTGCTTTCTCCATGGAGATTATTGCTTTGTCTGGAAGGTTCAACAGTATGTCATACACAAACTTTTCAATCTTGCATATCTTCCTAGGACCTGCCGTCCACATATGTGGACAAAACATTTTGGGCTGTCTAGGCCACAATACCATTTTTTTCTCTACAAGGTCCTGGTGTCCACATATGAGGTCATTAAACTGCCACTTAGTGATGACAGAAGATTTAACACATCAAGGTCCTGGTGTCCACATATGAGGTCATTAAACTGCCACTTAGTGATGACAGAAGAGTTTAACACATTATAGTTTAGATTCAAGATGGACTTTGTTAAAGGCTCATGTCTCCTGCACCTGTTAGAAGCACTTCAAATGAGCTGCATTGTTCCAAGAGGCACAATTCTTGTTTCTCATTTTGTTTTTACTCTGGAACAATGTTGCTGTGTTCAGGCACTTAACAAATAGTTTTTGCAAATCATTACTTAAATGTGACTTTATTGTTTCATAGAAAGAATGTCCTCATATGCGGACATAATTTTTTCTCATATTGTAAAAAGATAATTCTTTGTTTTTACACTCATCAGCTCCCAGTCAGCCCAAATAACAAAGAGAAAAAAATTAATAAAGCACGCCATGCAAGAGTTCAGGTCCTAGGAGGTTAAAATTCATTACAGGTGACATATATTCTTACTGTGACCACTCTCGCCTCTCCACAGATCCGACCTGTAGGTTTACGTGCCTCAAAAAAGCAAATACAGTGAGTTCAATTGGCCATTTTGGTTAGTAACATCAGTGTATTAAGGCACTGTATTTTTGTAGCATGATTCCTTGAAAATGCTTTTTCTTCATCAGTAAATCTTTCAAGAGTCCATGATGTTTTTCCTCAGACCTATTTCTCTCCTGTCACTTACATCAACACCCTCACATTTCACTGTGTATCTCCCACACCACCACTTGTACCATGTTTAGAGCAGCTTGTTATTTGGGCGCTACATGTTTGGTCTATCACTATTGTCTTCCATTAATTATCTCTTGGTGTGATGTGCGGGCCCCCCTTCTGTGCAGTAATGAGACATATCGGGTGGACAGGGTTTTGGGAAGGTTGAGCTAAATCGAGAAGCAGAAGACGGAGGAGATGTGACCGAAATGACGCATTGAGATAAACATGGGTTGAATTAGCTAACGTGTATCCTTCGCTAATGATCCGACTGGGAGATAGGGGGCAAAAAGCAGAGCAGTTCACAATAGGGATCAGTCACCTTGTTTTAGCATGAGGAAAAAAATGACTTAAGTGAGGATACATTGTCAGAAATACCCATTTATTTTGAGTTGAAAGCAAAGGTTAGTCCTGTCTCTTTGACGTCAGTGCTATGTCAAATTTCAAAGTTAAAATCTTATGCAAATGGGTCAACAATTTCCAAATATTGTACTGTAGGCTCAGCTCGTGGAATTTGGGTGGACAGACTTTAGGAGGCTGTGGAATATTTGAATTGTTTATTAGGTTTGATTGAGGGGTCACAAATAAGAACTCACTTTGAGATGGCATTATATCACTTGTTTAGATTTGGTGCAAGCCAATAAGCCAATATTTTGATGGTGGTACTTTGTTTTATAGACAAACTACATTTTATTCTGTGTCATGTTTTAAAGTCAACTAAATCTGTCTAACTCATTTTGTGAATGAGTTAAGACAGCTTTACCTTCTTCTTCCTTTCACGGTTTGAAAATCAGGTAGCCTAGCTTTAAAAAAAGATTCTGGATAATTACAAGAAAGGCTCCATCAATCAATCATTCAATCAATATAACTTTATTTATCTCTGAGGGGCTATTTAAGCACATTGAGCAGTTAAAATGTACAGTAGACAATCCACCCCTGTATTCTCTCAGTCAGTCATCCCTGAACATTTTTTTTCTTCCACTCTGGGTTTATTTCAAAACATTGCACAAATCTGAAGTTGGCATGCAAGTGTGTTTTAAAAATGGATAAAGCATCAATATTTCATGACTGGTTGCGTGATCAATCTTGTTCACATGACAGCTCCTTGTCCTATGAGTCCATGTATGTAAAGGTGAAGGGATGTCTTTAACTGTCCACAGTGAATCAATGTGTGTAAATAGCTGTGTGTCATTGTGTGTATTTGGCATTCACCTAACTAACTCAAGTGACAAAGATGTAACATGCATTATTCTCCTGATCCCTGCAAGGACAAGGTAAATCAGTACAAACATAAATATCACAGCACAACAAAAATACAATGTGACATAAATAATTAAAGTAATAATACTCTAGAATAGATGTAGTGTACTTCATCGTTATTGGCATACGACTAGTTAGACTTCCCATTTCACTAAAATGCCCAAAGTCTTAAGATTTTTTTCCTCCATTTTGACAATTTTGGTGTGTGTCATATTTTACATTGCAAACATACTGTAAACAATGGCCAAAGCTAATCTAATTTATCCAGTAGTTATTATATTAAATAAAATATGACATCTTCACAGTGCAGATAACTTTCTGATCCAGAGAACCAACTAACTGCATTTCTTCAGCTGTGACTCATTTACATTTTTGGGTCACTGGAACTAGCTTTTACATTCACATTTTAGTCTGAACATATTCTGTAGAGCAAAAACAATGTATAAAGCCTTCTTTGTTGAAAAATTCAAATCCTTATTTTAAAGATACATTTTATGCCCACCCCCTATCTCCGTCCACTGCAGTACATTCCGGCTCATGCATGTGGGATTCAAAAATGCTCCGTCAATGAAAATCTGCTGCTTATTACGTGTGAAATGCCACACTGTAGAGGTGAGGCTAGGAGCCGAGAATCAATTTTGCAATTCTGAACAGAAAGTCAATGGACCCATTTCAGTATCAAGATCAATATACAGGTTTACAATGAACACATGATTATTACTAAGTACATTCTTTAAAAAGCAAACCATTTCTTCTTTAACACAACCTTTGGCATAAACTAACCTTGGTAAGTTGCCTTTCTATCCAGTGTGAGCATAACAGATGTATTATTTACTGTGTAGAGCCCTGTGGTCCCTCATTCGTGACCCGATAGCACTGACCAGTTGGGTTGGAGCCCGCCTCAGCTCATCTTGTGGTCTCGCGCCTCTTTAATTTCTCATCAGAGGTGGAGGCAGCAGCCGTGATGGGCCAGCTGCTCCTCAGTCAGTAGCCCAAACACATGTCCAGCCAGCCGAATGACCATAAACATACTGTGTCTATGTGCGTGTGAGGGCTGTTTGTCATCGAAAAGTTGGTTAGGGAAAATATAAAAAGTTAAGTACCAAAAAGTTTAAATTGTTGGGTATTTGTACATTACTTAAGTACAATCAAGGACTTTTATTTGTCAAGTATACGTGTATGTGTTTTTTAAAATAGTATCAAATGTTTCCTAACAAAATAGATATGGGTTGAATTAACAGTTGTGGTTGTAGTAGTAGTAGTAGTATTAGTAGTCGTAGTAGTAGTAGTAGCAGTAGTAGTAGTTTTGAGGCGAGAGTATCTTTTTCCTTTTCTCCTGTATAACCAGGCTCCAAAAATCATATTATTTTTCTACCATATTAGTGACAACTTCTTTCCTGTACTTCATAATACATTTTATCGGCTTGTCAAAGCCTCTCAAAGCGATAAACTTTAGTCACTTCACACTCAGTGGTGGTAAGATACCATTATAGCCGCAGTTGCCCTGGGGCAGACTGACAGAAGCAAGGCTACTAATCTGCACCACTGGCGCCTCAGACCAACACCAATCACTCACGCACATGCCACTTTTATGCGATGTGGGTATCTTGCCTAAGGACA
>KN475406.1:0-14132 GCA_000787095.1 Periophthalmodon schlosseri | reverse complement strand
TTGGGCCCAAGAAGAATTCGACTCTCCGGCTGGGGGAGCCACTGCTCTAACCACTGAGCCACTATCGCATCTGGGAGTTGCATGAATCGATAGTATGGTCTGCTGCTGTCTTTATATGCACGGCGACTCCCTGATAAATCCTTGTGTAATCTGTTTAGGGCTGCAGTAATAGCAGCTTTAAATGGAAACAGGCCTTACAGTCTGTGTGATAAATGTGACCAAACTCCCAGTGGTCCAGTGCTCAACAAAGAGGTCACAAACTCATTCAACAAGAGAGCGTAAAACAATACTGCAGATGCCAAGTCTTACTGTGGTGGATTAGGCTGTATTACAAGTTATAATAAAGTCAGTAAACTGGGCTTTTCTTCACTGAAATCTTTTACAGTGCAAGTTTTAAAGCAGAATTAAGGACATTTATTGTATGTTTTTTCATGGGATCTGGCAAAAGGTCCAGGGTAGATTTCTTTTCCCAGTCCAGCCCTGTCACCTTCTATTCACATGCAGTGCTGGTACCAATGCACCATCCGTGCAAAGCTGTGTCTTCGTTCGGCTCCTGTTATCCTGCTTTGAGTTCTTCTAATTCTGCTTCAAGTAGTTCATAGTCTGTCCTGGACTCGGCAGCACTCGTTAACCTCTGTTGAAAGTTTAGCCTAAGTTTACCCGCAGGTCTCCTGGGCCTACTCCACTGACGCAGAGCGATTTGGAATGTGTGAGGCTTATTAGATACAAATATATACACATTTACAATCCGCACTGTGTAATGAGGATGATAAAAAAAAAAGTTCCATAATTTGGGGAAATTGCAGCTGGTTTCATAGTAGGTCTGTTACAAAAAATGTAATTGAAATTATCAAAATATATATTTTTATTTGTCATAGCAGTGCAACAGAAACTTTCAATAGTCTTTTAAACACTCTAAATATACTGAAATGTACCCAGTCTAGCAATAAATAAATTTACCTACATAAAGTGAATCACACGTTTTGTCCAATTCCAGGTCATTTTTCAGCATTACTGTCACTGGATATCACGTCATCAGCTCCAGGATCTTAATCTGTCCATTTGTTGGTCAGGAGTCATCTTGGTTGCTTTTGTGTCTTTGTATGTGCACCTTGCGTTGACACACCCATTGGGCTGATTAGCACACCTGGTGCACACCACAGTTAAACCTCTGCATGAGAGGACGAGGTTGGTGATGCATTCACACAAACGGGTCTTCAGGATAATGTCTGGAGAAGAGCTGTGTGTCATTCTGTGAGTGAAAATGGCGTATGTCTTCTTTAAGAAAAGCTACTACCCAAATAAAATTTTAAAATATCTTAGAATCCTGAAGTTCTGAGACATATTACTGATAGTTGATGGGAGCATGGAGAGTAGGACAGACTGTAAAACAGTGTGAGGATTTTGCAGCCTCAGACAGTGCAGGCTTACATTTGAACTATTGATCGAGGATTTGGAAGCTGTAGTTTCATTCTTTCATCAGTTTGGATAAGGATCTTAGAGGATGAGGTGGAGCTGAAAATATCTGTGGCCCAGAATAAATAAATGTGGATTAAAAGTTACAGAAACCATGACGCAGTCTTTTTATTAAACTAAATAATCAGTGAACCCATGAAAAGAAGATCTACCATAAATAACAGTATGATAAATAAACCATAAACTAAGAAAGATGTAGACCAGACATGTCCAAACCATGGCCCGAAGATCAAATGCGTACCTAAGACCATTTTCAGCCTGATGTTGTGTCGGTTTAGAGCGTGGGAGATTAGACCTGGCCTTGTTTCCATGTAGTTCCATGTTATAACCTATTGTAAATTGGCTGTAATACGACATTAAAATAGCAGTTGCTGTGAGCTCTGGCTGGTGTTAGGGAGCAAATGTCAGTGAATCTGCATTGAGGTCATATTGGGCGAATTTAAGCTTTTCTTTGTATATTTTTGTGCTACAGTTCCACAGATAAAGTGTACGTGACATATTCTATCGTATAAAACAAGAGCAACAGAAATGTCAAGCATAAACTGCAAATAACATCCAAAAAAGACTGTACTGCTGCCGCACTTCACTAGTTTTTTTTGCCTACCACTCCGCACTCCTGCACCAGAAATCCTGGAAAAAACAACAACAGAGATCGCTTGTATTCTCATTTACAATGACGACTAGGCAACACAAGTAACAGCTTTGTGCACAAAAACACATTTGGGAACATAATAACAATTTGTTTTATTATTATTATTATTATTATTATTATTGTAGTGCAACGTTTTAGATTAAGCATAATTTCAATGGGTAAACACACTCCCACCAGCAGTTCGAACCGTTTTAATCATATCTTAACCTTGGTCATTTCTCTGTGATTAGTTTGTTGTTAAAATGAGTTCTCATATCGGCGTCTGTCATACAAATACATAGTAAAAGAACCTTTTGAGTCTTTTCAACACGCATAAATTAAAATCCATAAACGCGCATAAATTAAAATCCACCTGAAGCGAGCGCATAAACTTTTGCACTTGGCTTCACTTTAGTTGGAAGCAGGTTGGGCTTAATTGGAGGCAGTTTCACATTTTCAGACTTGCCTTTAACTGCCAAGGCGTTATTATGTCGTTATCTTCGTCCACAATAATACATTTAGGTTCTGACTTTCGGACAATCTGTGGAAGTTTAAATTCCTCCTGTGCGACTTTCTGAGTCTGTCACGACCACTCTGTTCTTGGGCCTCAATGACTGAGGGAGGACAGGGGCTGTTGAAGACTGCAACGACAGGAGCTTTTTAGGTGGAGGAGTAGAAGGCCACCCAATGGAGATCTTGTAGGGGGGTCTGTCTGTTTTTAACTGGCTTATTGACTTATTAACGTGGTTTCAGAGATTTGGTTTAGACATGTGTCACTTCTGAGCCAAGGAACATAGGTTGGGCGTTGAAGTTCCATTGGGTCAAATGTACAACAGGCACACGTCTCTCCTTGTAGAAGAAGTTAATGTGTAGACGTTCTACTTTCTCCTTGATCTTTTGGGACTCTGGAGTAGAGCTGTACTAACTCGCCTCGCCATAAAATTCTGTGTGTTTTCTTTTCATTAGTTCATACTCATACTGTCTACTCCTTTCGCAGTTGGATCTGTCTTTCCTGCTCAGCGCTCCTCCTTCTGCCTCACCTGTGTTCCCCAGTATGGGGCCATGTCTTTGTGGGAAGCAGTTTTTTTTAGCCTTTTTCTCCTTTTCTTCTTTCAGGTGGAGCTCTTCTTCCACCCTGACCCACTCCACCCGCTCTTCTTCCTCTCTCTGAGCCCTGGCTGCCTCCTCTTTCTTCAACTGCAGGAGTTTCTGAGCAGCCACTTCTCTAAGGAACTGCTGCTGTCTGAATTGTTCTTTTTGTTGGGAGTGTCTGAGCTCATGTTTGGCGTCACTGTCAGCCTCTGCGCTGCTCCTCTCTCTGAGCCTCCTCCTGCTTTTCTTGTGCAATGCACCTGTTCTTTTGACCTATGTTCTCTACATCTCTACATTTAGGTTCTGGCCTTCGGACAATCTTTTTCATCTTCGTGATCTTGTTGCTAGGCTTGGTTAGGACTACCTTAGCTGGAGGATTTTACTTATGCTGGATGTTTTGCTTGATGGGGGACTTAGGCTAGGCTTGATGCCTGGAAGAAAACCACCCAGGCATGGGGAGAAACATGCAAACCATGCGCATTTCCCTTTCTTAAGTTGTTCTTGTAAAATTGATGTTCGACGTCGTAAAGTGTAATCATAAATATAATTATCCTCCACAGCTATAAACTTAGTCCACCATCAGTTATTCCCCGAGGTCCTGGATGCGATGCAACACATGGTGTTTATGCAACTGTACTGTTTTTAGATAAACTTCCGATGCTCTTTCAAAATAAGTTACTTTGATACCACATGCCTTCCACTGCTGAAAAGACTGGAGACTAGTGAAGTACAGGTAAGTGGGTCTTGTGGGTCATGGGTTGACCCTCTCATCACTAGAAGAGACGTTCCGTTGACGCTGACAAATTAGAACTTCAACCTAATTTGAGCAACACGTCGCGTAGTTACAGCCATTGGATGTGTGTATGACATTGCTGGTGTAGATTGTCTGGCTGGTTAATATTAAAAGTGATTGCTACACTTATGCTGCGCTTACACGCCGTTACTGCTTTGGTGTAAATTGATGGTAAGTGTAAGACAGTAAAAATAAGTGCACAATGCATTCTGTGTTCTCACAATGCATCTTTTTTTAATGTAATCATTTGTAGGGTTAGGGTTTGGGTTGGCTGCAGCTCTGTTGATGTGGAAACTGGAGTACTAAAGAAAAGCTTTGTTCAGCAGCGCAAAAACATTTGTTTTGAAGCGCACAATATGAGCAGAACCCAATGTCTCTCATCCCTTCACCACATAGAAGACCGATAGAACAGGGCTGCTAAGATTTAATAACATTGTACATGATTTTACAGATACAGTGTAGACCAATATGTCAGTGAGCTTGGAGGAATGATGTTACAGATATACTGTAGGCCTACAGGCAGTGAGTTTGAAGCAATGCTTTAATAACATAGATCCATTCTACATATCAGCTTTATTTATATAATAAAGCCTAGAAAACACTGCATAATCTGGATTTTTCAAGTTAGGCTCCAATCCTCCTTTTGAATTGGCCCAAATTACTTGTACTATGTACTATTAAGTACATTTTACAAGAAATGTATAAATTCCTGTACTATCACAAACTCAATGACTAACATTCAGATGTGAGACACACATGATATAAAAGATCCAAGTTGGATCAAGTTCTGGTGGTTTGGTCTAACCTCTGCTAAATGTTCCAATTTGAACCATCCACTGTACTAATTAACTCTTATGTGTATTATGTTTCAACATGCTGCCCTCAGTGAACAAAGAACTGGACCCTGTTATAGACAATGCCATTGATGATTTTTTTTTTTTTTTACTTGACCTAATACAGTAATTTAAATAAATGTTAAGTGTTTGCACCAGGAGAGACTCAGACACAGACAAATATCGGAATGTGTGATGAATATAACATTTGAATATGGGAAATGAAATTGCCCTATAGAGAGGCTGAGGAGGCTGCAGGTTTTGCTGTCATGGAAACAGGCCAAGAGTAGGGTTGATACATACAATACTTCACAAAATTTCTATGTAATCCTGTTAGCTAATGTTAGTTCATTTTCATATTCTGGTTACGTAAACCTAATATAATCTATACCCCAATCTCTCTCCCAAATTATATAATACAACTCATTCTGTTTCAGTATTGAACTTTTTAAAAATGTAATCTGAAATCTTTCATCCCACTGGTCTGGAAGTTGTCTAGAGATAGGAAAAAACAATATAAGAATGGAGACTTGGTCAGGAGCAGTTATACATTTTTCCGAAGCCCCTCCCTCCTGCACTAGTTATTATTCTAGTCTAGTCGGCTCAGCTCTTACTCTGCAGTGGAGTGCCAATTATTATGGTAATGACTGAAACAGATATCAGATGGGCTTTCCTGCAATAAGCTTTTCATTTTTCACATAAATCATTTCTCTGTGTATCCGATTCTACAATATGTGTGTGTTTGGGAAGGAATGTATCGAATTGAGTTTTCTTACCTTCCCCGGACGAATTAAACATTTATATAAATCACACATTGGCTACTTTCATCAAAAAACCTACTCCTATGAGCGGCCCGGACCTAAACACAAGAGTAAAGGAGGATATGATGTAAAATTGACAGATAAAGATTCAGGCCCAAGGTCACTCCACGGCGAGAATCATTTGCTCCTGATTTATAGATGTGAGAAATACAGACGTTTCAATTTACAATAATAGTAAATCAAAGCAGATTGTAGTGATGTTTATAAGTCAAAAAGTCAGAAAGTCAGAAATGGAAGGGAGATGAGGTTAATATACACGGTCTACTTTTTAATACTTACCCAATTATGACTTTTCTTAAATTGCCTGGTTTCATATGGCTACAGCCCACAATTTCTTCCTCTCTCTCTGTGTGCGCCCTCCCAACCAAAAAAATATATGAACAGGTGAATCTAGATTTTCCAAGAAGATGTATACATAATATTATTACATATTATAGTTGTGTTGATTGTTTCTGTCCAAATGGGTTAGTGCAGGAAAATTGCTGGCTTGTTTATTTTATGTGTCCATGGAGATGTGATTGCTTTGCTTGGAAACTTCCACATACGTTGCTTTTTATGTTGCTCGAAATATCTTGTTACTACAGATGGCTTGCCTTTCCACAGATCTGACCTTTACCTTCACCTAGTGACGTCACCTACTTGTTTTCATGGACATAGATATGTTGATTGCTATATTGTGGACCATTCCAGAAAATATCCATGGAGAGAAAAAGAAGGCAGTCCCTAAATGTTACATAGTGCAACCATAGACTGTGCAAAGAAGTGGACTAAGGGAGTGTGATGTTACCAATGGTGTTCAGTTCCAGCCAAATGCAGCTCATCGAGGCTAGCAGTTATAGGGGCAAATTTGGAGCCGGGTTCCATATTTGGAATTCCGACCACGATGTATCATAGCAACCAAAGAGCCAATCCCGAACATGCTGTTGAACATGCTGTTGAACATGTTGTTGAACATGCTGTTGAACATGCTGTTGAATCAAACCTGTTGCTAACGCTAGTGGGAGTGACCTCAGGGAAAGAAAGTGCCTGATTTCTCTGTTATGAATGTTCATATCTTGATTGAGGGACAAAATAGCAAAATAAAAATACCAGGATCATGTAGAGCGGGTTAATACAAACATTTTAAGAGCAAATTCGGAGTGCCAGCTCTCATCCACTCCGCTCAAGGAACGAACTTTGAAAGCACCTTAATCCAGCAGCTTTGTCAAATGTACAATGTCCAGAAAACACACACTACGCCCTACCATCCTGCGGAAAATGGCCAATGCGAAAAGTTTAATCGCACTCTGCATAATCTCCTCCGCACCCTGCCAGTCACCAAGAAGAGGGATTGGTCCTGCTAACATTCGCCTATAACACCACACCACATCAGTCCATGGGTGAGTCTGCCTTCTTTCTAATGTTCGGTCAAGATCCACAACTTTCTTGCCTGTCAACTTTCTTGGAAGAATAGACGAGCCGGCTCAAGGCACCGTTCAAGACTGGATCATCGAGCACCAGATGCGTCTAAACATGCCTTTGAAGAAGCCAAGAGGCACTTGGAAGCAGCAGCTGCACACAGAAAGGCACATTATGACGCACAGGTAAGAGACAAACCGTTGCAGCAAGGTCAATTGGTGTACCTGAGAAATGTTGGAGTTCGAGGCCGACATAAAATGCAAGACACTTGGAGCTCTGTGGTGTACAAGGTTGTGACTGCACCCAAACCTGGAGGTTGCGTGTACACAATTGTTCCTGTAGAGAATCCCAACCAAAAAAACATGTTCACTGCTCAAAAGTGAAATTGGGCAAACGCACCAGACTCCTCCGAGGCAGCCAGTGCAAGTGGAGGCACCGAGAGCACCAGAGGAACTGGTGACGGATGGGGAGTGGTTCCTGCGGACTGTGGACCCAGTCATGGAGCACACCCTACCCAGCACACAAGGTCAGTTCAACCAGGTGAGTTGCCAGCCTCTACATCAACTAACCACCCAGCAGAACCAGCATGCATTGCAGGACCACCAAAAGACAAAGATGTTCAGCCAAGGAGGACTACTTGAGTTAACGCGGGAAAACATCCAAACCTCCACCACCCGCCTCAAGCCGTGGGGAGAAGGGCAATAGGGGCTACTAACTTCCAATTACCTGTGCCCAGAGAGTGTGCTGTTTTTCGGCCGCCGCAGTAAGTAGCAATCGTGGGCTACACCCTTGATCCCGCCCTCCTAGTTACGGAGACTATTTAAGCCACCTGCTCCCAGTATGGTAGCCTCTTTGCTGCTGCTGCACTGTCTGCTGCTGTGCCTTTACTTCCTTTTGGGTTAACTGCAAGTGATCCTGTTCTGTGCTGCTGTTGGGCTGTGGGAGTCAAACCCTGGGTAGATCTGCTACAGAAGTCGGCCCAGGTCAAAATTACAACAAAATATTTTAGCAAATTGTAAAGGAAAATTAATTTCTTTAAACAGGGCTGGTTGTTAAGTTTCTGGTTGTCATTAAAGGGTGGTATGTTTGGTTGCCCTAAAAATGTAACAAATAAAGGTGAGGCTTTTTTAACCTTTCTTGCAGGCTAAACCTGCTGCTGTTTTGCTATTTTACTTTTGCTGTTTTGTTTTGCCTAAGGTTGTTGTTGTTGTTGTTGTTGTTGTTTTGCTGAGCTTTGTTTTGTGTTTTTGGTTTATTTTTCCAAATTTGGAGCGGAGTATTTGGAATTCCGACCACGACGTTTCATAGCAACCAAAGAGCCAATCTCAAATATGCTGTTGAACATGTTGTTGAATCAAACCTGTTGCTAACGCTAGTGGGAGCGATCTCGGGGAAAGAAGGTGCCTGATTTCTCTGTTATTAATGTTCATATCTTGATTTAGGGACAAATAACAAAATAAAAATACCAGGATCACGTAGAGCAGGTTATTGCAAACATTTTAAGAGCAAAATGACAAGTCTGACAGCAGCAGTCAATGGAGCCAGAAGCTTGCCCATGCTTACTTCCTATATGGAACGCAGTGGCTAGTGTGTTAGCTGTGTCCATTTATATATACAGTCTATAAGTGCAACTTCAATAAACTGTAATAAAGTGACTCTGTTAGCCTTGATGTACAGAGGAATTTTATTTACTTTTTTAATCAACTCAACTCAACCTCTGAGTTGTTATTAAACTTTTATATTTAAGAACTAAAAAACACGCTGATTGGTTGATATTATAAGATAGTTTGAAGTGTTTTATCACAGCAGCGGGGACGTTGCATTATTGTGCGATTTCGAATTACCATAAGCTGACATTTTGTGCAGAGGATCATCCAGGCTTTTATTCTGAAAGAGTCAAACACACAAGGTAAAGGTTCAGGTTTGTCCATCAATGGGATTATGCAGTAGATTCTGATGAGCAAAACTGCATTTATAAAGAGACAAGGAGGAGCTTACATTTTTGACGGATTGTCAGTAGGATTGAGTTTGAGGCTGTGTTCCGATTTTTAACAAGATTTATTTTACACTTTGAATGGCAGTCTTAATAAGCCATTTTTATATAATACATAAAAATCCAATTCTTTCATTACTTCCTTGTTATGTTTGCAATCATCTTGTCTCATTTAATTTAAGGCTCACTTTTATTCAAACATATATGGGAAAGATTAAATGCATTAAAATTATGCTAACAATAAAACAGTTATTCAATCCAATCATGTGACAGTGGATGGTTAGCAATTTCTTTCATTTGCTTAATCATGCATTTGATTTATAGAGCACTTCCTGAACCCCAAAAGATACTTTACATTGCATTATTCATTCACTCCATACTCAGCGGTGGTAAGTTAATACTGTAGCCACAGCTGCCCTGGGGTAGACTGCACCATCTGCCCCTCTGACCAGTGACTACCACCAATCATTCAAAACAGGAGCAAGATGCATAAATGAATAAAAACAATGAATGAAAGATTTAATAGGTCACAAGTTAAGAGCTCCATTTTGAAATTGCGCAAAAGGTTATTTAGATAAGACCATAGTGCAGCTTGTAATTTGTTTTCTTTTAAGCAGTTGAATGGGAACTAAAATAACATGAACACTTTTTATATAAAAAAAAAAATGTTGAAGCACAGTGTTCTTGTTCAAAGGTCTTGTACGTATTTTCAATTTAAAGTTTCGTACAGCACAACATAAATGACTTTCTACTGTATTTTCTTCTAACAAAAAAGAATTAGAAATACTTGAAACCCGCATGCAAATGGTGATAGAAGGATTTTGCAACATCAAAGAAATGCCACAGCACATATCAGAGGAAAGATTTGGTTTAAAACATTTGAAATTCAATATGTCTCTAAAAGTACATGTTTGTTGTGAGTTCAAAGCAGTTTCTGGGTTTTCATCTTTTCTGGTGAAACCTGGAGGCAGACGTCTGAACATGAGATGACATTAATAAGTAATTTTACTCCAGTGTTATGAAGATGACTAAAGAATAAAAACATAAAGGTAATGGGCCAAAACTAAAAGAAAAAACTAAAATGATGAAATGTTTTCCCTATTTCAAAATATGATGTCACATTTTCCATTTAAAACATATGTTAAATTAATGTAAATGGTAAATGGTAAAGGGTCATGTTTTTATATCGCGCTTTTCCACCTTCAAGGCACTCAAAGCACTTTACATCAAGGAACCACTCACCCATTCACACACACATTCATACACCAGTTTATGTTGAGAGCGGGATTCAAGCCGCCAAACTTCGAATTAGTGGACACTCAACTAACAGACCTACTGATCTAAATTAAACTGAAAAATATGATATGATTAATATATTTTAGTATTGCCATATATTAAGTAAAAAAAAAACTTATAGGAAGAGCAACTGTTTGCCCTATAGTTTCTACACATCAGCCAATCTCAGTCTGTCTATCTCTGTCAACTACTTCTCTACATCCCTTCATATTCTCTCTTCAGTGCATTACCTCTCTAAATGTGTATGTATTCAATAACTATCCATCACCCAGTTTAGACAAAAGATGATTCAGTAAATCATAACTGAATCAAAATTGCAATCGCAAATCAATTAAAAAAATTAATTAATAGGGTCTTGAAACCTGCCAACCCTGCAGTTTCCATTTACATGTTTTGAAAAGCATGTATTCTGAATTAAGATCATTATTTTTGTTTTCTCTCAAATACTCTGGGACATGTTTAAAATGTGCTTTGTGAACGGGATCTTTAAAAAGTAATTAACTTGCAAGCTGGCTATAAATTAAAATAAACAGTAATTGGATTTTTATTTAAAATCATTCAACCCTATATGGCATGCAGCCCATGGGGTGTTACTGGAAAAAATGAAAAATATTTACCAAACATGTTAGCTATAAATCTTGCTACAGTGCCAAGAGTTCATATCACATTTACAGGGCAGAACTGTTGGTTAGATGGGAGCGGTTGCCATAGGAGATTACTCACAGGAGCATCTGGCCTTTTTCAAAGAGTACAGTTAGCTGAAGCCAAGCACGGCCCGGCACATTAGCATATCCACCATGATCGTTTTCATTAGCGTTAAATGCCAGGGTCGCACCGGTTCATGTCCCTGGCCTAAAGGAATCAAGTAGCTTTACTTTCAGAGCAGGGAGAAAAGATATAACATTTACTGCATATCTATGACCAAAACCATGGCTCTACCCTTCAGCTTGTATTACTGAAAACTTTATGCTAATAATGATCCGAAGTTTGGCGATTCGAATCCCGCTCTCGACATAAACGTCACTGGTAGAGCAGTCAGATCCCTTGACCTACAGTATGGCGGTGCGATTCCAGCTCTCACAGATGAATGCTGTCGTTGTGTCCTTGGGCAAGACACTTAACCCACCTCGCCCCCCAGTGTCTGCGTACACTGGTGTATGAATGTGCGTGTGAAAGTGCTTTGAGTGCCTTGAAGGTGGAAAAGCGCTAGATAAAAATGTGACCATTTACCATTTAATAATCTGCAGTACATCTACAGTTCAATTCTCTGCATTTACAAACGTTTACATTAAGGACAGGACAAGATCTCGTGAAACTGGATTTTGCGAGATAAAATTGCGCGTAAAAGATACAATCGTGCACGCATGTCGACAATTTTCTCCATGTGTTTAAATTTGGCTTGAACAAAAAACAAATATAAATCTTAGAAATTATGTCAAAATCTCATCTTTTCTCATTGTTGAACCCTCCCATCTCTCATCTCTTGTCTTGTTTTCTCCATTTTTTTTTTTTGCTATTTCTCTCTCTTCATATCTGTTTTGATATTTTCTTTTTGCTGGTCTTATGAGGACAATAAGGCTGTGCATATGATGCAGTTGTTGATGTATTGATCATCCAGACAATCTATTCTGACTGCGTAGCAGTAAGCTCCAGAAAGATAGATCCTGTTGCATCAATGCAGTATGTCAACAACAATCCCTCAAAGACTGTGTGCATATAGCAAACAATTTCTGCAGTGCCTATAGGATGTGTGAGATTTTTTGACCCTGAACCGGAGAGACATCTTAAACAATCTTGGATCTCAAATAGAGCAATATAAAACAAAATACGCTGTTGTGAATTATCATTTTGGTTATAGTTTAGTTTATTCTTTATTTGCCAGGGACTATTTACAAATTAATTATTCTTACAAAAAAAAAGATGATCTGTACCAGATTTAGCTACAGCCACTTTCCATCTGCAGTCCCAATATATACAGGACAATGACACAGAATGGAGTTCATTTTAACAGCTCAATGGACAGAACAAAATCATACATATTTTTGCAAATTATTCAGCACAACTGTCAGTATGTAATATTTATGGAAATGACCCAGAATGCAAGGGAAATGAACGGTTGTCATTTCCACGGGCAACAGTAGTTCAGTTGGTAGAGCGTCCACTGATCCAAAGGTTGGCGGTCTGAATCCTGCTCTCGACATAAACATCAATGGTTGAGTGGTCCGATCCACTGACTCACAGATCAGCGGTGCGATTCCAGCTCCCACAGTTGAATGCTGTCGTTGTGTCCTTGGGTAACTTAGGACACTTAACCCACCTCGCCCCCAGTGTATGAATGTGTGTTATGAATGGGTGAGTGGTTCCTTGAGGTAAAGCGCTTTGAGTGCCTTGAAGGTGGAAAATAACTATATAAAAATGTGACCATTTACCATTCCAATTCATATATAGTAGTTATTCATGTCTGCATATGTTCAGTGTACTCTCCTATAACATCACATGGCTCTTGTACATTGATACATACAAATGCATTCCTTCTTCTTCATTACCGCTTTCTATTACTCATCCAAAAGAGCATGAAAAACACCAGCCCCTCCCCCCCGTGCCGCTAACACAAGAATGACCTTCACAATCAACAGCATGGAAAAGACAGAGGATATGGGGAAAGAGAACGTTCTTGGAAAGACAAGCATATGGCAATGAGAGAAAAGGGATATATATGTTACAGTCACAGGCAAAGCTGATAATCCATTCTAGAGAATCCCTGGTGTTTTTAGACCAAGTAGGAAATAGATGCTTATTATCAACTTTGTCTAGGTGTTGTATAGAATGCCTAAGTCCATTAGGCAAAGTGTGACACAGGTTTAATTGCATTTTATTTTATTAAAGCCAAGTTTTTTGTTGGATTAACATAAAATCATTACCGGGATACTTTAAATAAATATCAGCAAATTCATATTTGTCATTATACCCCTGGCGGTCAGATTCTCTCATCAAGCCTAAATTGAACCTATACTAACAAACATGTTCAATAGGTCTATTTTTAGTTTTATATTATTTGTATACTGGATGTTGTAATTGGTTTACTTTAATAAGAATTTATCAAATGTGTGAAAACACTGGCTGTGGTTACAAGCTCACCAAAATCTGATGAATATCTGGTTTCTAGATCTTTAAAATTACTTTAAAGGACATGCAAACTGCACAATTTGATGTGAGTAATCAAAGGGACATGATCAGAAAGAAATCAGATGATTTTGCTGTTTACATATGATTTTAATTATCTTTTAGCCTAAAATGTAGCACATGTAACTGCAGCAACTGTTAAAAACTGAGGAATGAGATTAGAGCTGCAATGATTAATTGACTAATCATGACTAGCCAACTATAAAATACGATCCATTTTTGTCATTTTTTGATCATCATAATTCTTATTTGGACTCTAAAACACGTAAAGATCATGTATTTAAAGACTAATCAACTAACTATCAACTAAAAATAATCACTGATTAGTCCACTTCTAAAATAACTGAGATGAGATAAATGAGATAGCGATGGACAATAGAACAAGGACTGTGATGTCGCCCGGTATAGCGCTGCCGGGGCCCCACCCTGGAGCCAGGCCTGGGGTTGGGGCTCGAATGCGAACACCTGGTGGCCAGGCTGTGAGACTCCTGAGGCAGCTGACAGGTACCGTCAGGCCAAACGTGCCACAGCCCATGCAGACGCAGAGGCAAAAATTCGGGGCTGGGAGGAGTTCAGGGAGGCCATAGAAGAGGACTATCAGTCAGCCTCAAAGAAA
>KN475405.1:0-21256 GCA_000787095.1 Periophthalmodon schlosseri | reverse complement strand
GGAATGAGTCTGAGGAGGCCAGCTGCTCCTTCACTTTGTGGATGTCTTTGTGGTGGATGAAGTCAAGCAAACTCTGCCCCATCAGCTCCACCTTTAACATACAAAATTAATAATTTGTAATTTCTATTCAGAATTAGAATAAGATTTATTGCCAAGGGGAGGGAAAAAATTTCACAAACAAGGGCTGTAATGATTGATCAGAATAATTTAAATAATCGTTGACTATTTTAATAATCGTTAGTAGTTATGTGGACTCTAAAAGACTAAAACATATCTTTTATCAAATCAAATCAAAATCACGTAATTTGTCCCCGAGGGGCAATTTAAGCACACTGAGCAGTAAAATAGAATAATAACAGAAAATCTCAAACAAAAGTCATGTGATTCATGATATACTATATGAATCATTTAGTTTATTGTAACTTACCCGACTGAAGTTAAGCACTTGAGAGACAGACTCTGAGATGAAGAGGATTTTAGCTCGATCACACGTCACCACCAACAAGAACCCATCTGCAGCCTGAAGAGAAGACACAAAATACGGTGTGTGTGTGTATATATATATATATATATATATAAAGGGAAATGAAAAATATATTTGTTGTATTTGAAGAGAAAGTGACTAGTACAGCTTTGTTGTACATTGCAAGCAGAGTAAACAATAGAACATCATGACAGTGGACACTGCATTGTTAATAAGAGCATAAAGTGGTGGTACCCTGAGCAGGAGGTGTCTGAGGTCTTCATGAGGCAGGATGGAAGGCTTTGCGGTGCTCTCTGAGAAGGCGCTGCTCGATCCGGCTACAAACATAAGTTACAATATGAATTCAACCAGTTTGGAATCAAACTGGCGGGAAAACAGTCCTCTAATCCGCAACGAGGGCTCACACAGCCAGGATTCCATGGAGAAAGGGGCAGATTCAACCACACACAAAACAGAAGACAGATACTAAAAGATGAAAGAACTTAAGGCCTGGGGCCGTAACAGAGCCATTTTGTGCCAAGATCTTCATCATGATTACCTAGCTTGAGGTGTTGCTTATTAGTGGCAGAAATTTCACTCAGGGTCTGACAGTCAAACCAGATCAAATCCACCTTCTTCGCTACTTAACTGTGTATATGGTGTTTTAACTGCATTATCTACAGTTCCAAGTCATTTTTGGCAATTTTAGCGCAAACTAGGTACATTTGAAGCTCTCTGGTTAGAAATATAACCGTCTAAATCTAAGTGTCTTCTGCCTTCAGTGGCCTCTGCGATTTCCAGAGGCCTGGATTGAAGGCCTGGGCTTGTTCTGAATTCGTCAAACTGGCCACAAAGCTTCTAACTCCTTAAGCCAAAACTGGATGTGAGTCACTGTCTGCCATGATAAGGACTGTCCAAATAGTCCGCTGAGTTAGGAAGGAGTTAGGAAAAGGAGCCTGTATGCTTCCTTTCATAGCTCCTTTAGCACAGGAACCTCTCGAGCTTCGTAACCAGTGGTAAGGAGCTATGAGGCATCCCACAATGCAGTGCGTATTTTCCTCGAGGTTGTCAGATAGTTGGATAAACTCAACTTTATATAAGAATGAAAATAAAATTTTTCAGCTTATCACAGCTTCACCCGCTTTATTTGTAGACTACATAATGACATAAATGAAGACCTGCGCACATTGTTTACGTTTATAGAAATGAAACTTAAAGCCACATGACTAATTTGCATAAACTTTGTTCTATGCTCTGCTGCAGATGACAGGACAGGATTTGATGGAATATTTGTTGGGACTGAGGACAGAGCAAAGGCTGTGCAGCTGTTGGTGAGTCTGTGCACGGGCGCATATCGACATGTTGGAGATAGTTTATGTTTAAACTTTTCAGAGTCACAGAGTGGGTTTTTTTCCACAGCAGCAGCTCTCATGTTCAAACACTGGGGTCATTTAAGTACACTGTCATGTTGAAATTTTCATTTAAATCAGCACAGTAGAGGAGAGTAAGGAGTGCTTTTTGTGGGTGTTGTAGTTTTTTTTATTAAACAGCTGTAGTGTTACGTGACTGTTCCATTGTTCCTGCTGCTGGTTATGATGGTTGGATTCTCCAAACGCAGCTGAAGCCCCTTCTCCTATCTGCCTAGGACTCTTATGGTTGACCCTGTGACATACCTCCAAAAGCAAAGGAGTGAGGACTTATGAGCTAGGAGCTAGGAGCTATGATTTGAGAAATTCAGAATGAGCCCTGGATTGAGGCTTGATTAAAGCCAGGTGTTTCTGCTCACAAACACCTGGCTGTAGTGGCAGAGTTTGTTAGACCAATCACTTAAACCAATCACTGTTGCTCATATGTCCAGACCCTGCCCAAGTTATCTGCTCTATTTGAAATGTGCTCTATTTGAAATGTGGTTGTGGGTTTTATGTAGTCTCACTTTAATGTACACTTTATTGACCCATCCCATATACTGCTACTGAGGCTACCTGCCAGGGCCCCGAGCATGGTTAGGAATAACTAGCTGGAGGATTAGCGTGTTGTGCATGATGTAGGTTGAAGGGGGACCCACTGGAGGTAAAGTAGAAAAGCAATATATAAACCAGGGAACTTCTTGCTGTGAGACTAGTGCTAATGTGTTTGTTTTTGCCTTTTCTTATTCCAACAGATGAGACCGCTGTATATAATGCCATGTAAAATAACATTATGTAGGCCAATGTAATGTAAAGTAATGTAAGGTTATGTAATACAATGTAAGATAAAGTGAATTAGGTAATGTAATGCAATGTAAGGTAAAGTAAAGTAAGATTATGTTAAGTAATGCTATGTAATGTAACTTCTGTACCTCTGAGTGCTTTGAGATGCTGCACAGCCTTCCTGAGCACAGTGAGTTTGTCAAGTTTTCGCGGCTGTGGCTGACAGGAGGGGATCATGGCTGACAGTTCATCTATCAGGTTGTTCATTTTATCTCTGCGCCGCTTCTCAATCTGTCGGTGAGGCTCCCTGTGCACAAAAAGAAAAAAGTGTGAATTAAGTTATGCTAATAGAAGATTTTTTGTCCTATGAGGTGTGAAAATTATTTATAAAAGTAGGACAAACCTGAAACATTTCATCTTCACCTGCTGGTCTTCTCCCTCAGATCTGAGAATTAAAAAAAGGTGAAGATAAGTTATTTCAGTTTCGTCCAATTAAACTCTTAATTAACTCTAATAAACCCTAAATTCTTACCTGCTGAGTTCCTCGTCCATAAGGAAGTCATCGCTGTCTCTAAGGGTAAAAATACATAAAGTTCATGTGACATTTTTATGTATTGTATGTACTATAAAAGGCAATGCATTAAATTCATTTTCAACAATACTGTGTAAACTTTATGGTCTTTTTCTTTCTTTTATCATGAGGCTGACTATAACATTGGCAATTACTTGACCTTTAATACATCATAATGTATTTCCATATTGTGTAATTTTAGGCCCAGTAAATACAATTCACTAGCAATTTTATTCTAACAAAGTCTAGTTTCTACTGACGTATTCTTCCAAATGTCTCACCGTGGCTCAGATCTCAGGTCCACGTCCCCCTTCCTCTTCCGGGGCAGTTCCACAGACGCAGATGCCACAGCGGCACCGTGGCTCGGGCCCTCCTCCTCTGGGTTATCCCCCCCTGCATCTGAAAGACAAGAACAAGCCATTTATCAACACCTTTTACAATGAAATGAAAGTACTCACAGCATAAATATGAATGAGAGGCTCTGCAAGGCCAAATAAAGTCTTACTGCAAATGAGAAAATTAATAGATGTGCGGGTTGAATAGAATGAGTTCAATAGAACTTGAAAGACACAGAAGAAAGAAGCAGAAAGCAAAGTAATACAAATAAATACATTTGAAAGTATCACAAATGGGAACTATAAGACACATTGACCTTGCTACTCACACATACGAAAGAACATTTTGCATATTTTACACTCAGCCAATTCACTTTTTAGATTTGGGATGTGGATGTCTTGTCAGTAATTACTAAATGCTGTGATTTGACATTTGACACTCTTAACTATGAAGACTCAAAAATATAATGTTTTATATCAACTGACCAGAGCTGTGTCGAGTACACCTCTGGATTCTTTATGCACTGGAAAAAAAGCCAATGGATGTCGTAAGAAGGCTATATATAAGTGCCTTTGTTTGTTGGTTGGTTGTCTTTTTAATTAGCTATTCTATTTAGACCAAATCAGTCTGAAATGAAGCTTGATTAACTGATCAACTTAAGGTTACATGGTATGAGGCTTCACAGCAGCTTTGGTCGGTCTCAACAGGCTACAGGGCTAATACAGAGTCAAACACATGTGATTTGTTATATCAGTCTATGGTTATAACACATGTTTTGGGAAATGGAAACCAAGAAGGACATTCACACTCCAGACAGAGAAACAGTTTGTTATCATTTATAAACAAGCCCAGCTAAAGTAATTTCACACTAATAGGCAAATCGTATCTTCACGCCCAAGCCATTTATAAGTGTGGTTGCAACAACTAATAATAATGACAATTTATGACAATTATCACTTATGATCTGGAATATATGGACTCACTGGAAAAATCAGAAGGAAGAAAATCGTAATTCTGCCAAAAACTCCTCATTCTTTCTTTTTTTTCCTCTCTCTCTCATTTCTTTTCTTTGCTGTAAGCATATTTTATATGTAAAGTTTTATTTAAAATTTCAAAGGCATGGTACAAAATATAGTCAACTAATCATAAAATAATTGCTGAATAGATTGTTATTAAAACAGTTATTAGTTTTAAGTATTCATTATGTTTAAGGCATGTATCAATCAATAAGTAGGCTTTAATAATATTTAGGAGATGTTTTTCAATTGCCTGAAGGCTCCGTTCTCTTCCGTTTCTGCTGTGACCCTACTATAGCAGTGTGTGGCGCTGTTTCTGCATCTATTTTCTAAGTTTTGTTTTTTTGGGGGTTTTTTTGGTGGGCAGCAGCAGCACACAGGCACGTGAAAGTAATGAGGTTTGTGCTCTCATCTTACACAAGGCTTATATAATGCTGTAACACTGACCTACTTCTGTCACATACTTCAAATACTGAAGGCCAAACAGAAAGGAAGGTTTTTAAATGGTCTGATAAATGTGACACATTTCCACATTCAGGATGACAAGTGATTTAGAATGTGGGCTAGAACACTATATTTTAAGTGAATAATATTATAATATTTGTAAGGTAAGTCTATTCCTATCTTGTTTTCATGATTGGTTGGATGATGGGCCTACATTTAAATGGCAAAACTTTTAAAAATGAAAACAAGGACCAAACTGGGTTTAAAATTACAACAGGATTAATCAGGGTGACAGGTTGATGTCTAGGACAGAGTTATACAGTTTTACTTTGTACTAAATCAAGCCAGAAATAAACCGTTTGTAAGAGACAAAGCCCATGACAAGATGATCTAAACCAGCCGTCTAAACTAAGTCTATGCCAGGTCATACGGCTATAAGGCTACAAGCCAGGAATAAACTATTAAACAAGAATAATATACTATTCATTTTCAAAAGATTTTCTTGCCCTAAAGCCTTATTGGATACGACAGCTGTATTGTGAGGAGAGAATAGACACTCAGCAAGTAGTCGAGAAGTATTGGAAATTTTTTGAATCATTTTAAACAATAGACGTCAATCTTATAAAAAATCTTTCCACCTCTTGAATGTCACTATGTACCAAACCACAGTTACTTTAGCAACCGTATCATGTGCAAACAAACATACCCTATGAAAAGATTTAGTGGGTCAAATCTGACAAAACAATAACAGAAATTTGGATTGAACAGAAAATGGATTTCACAGGACCTCAAATGTTTTCCGGAAAGAGGAAAAGTGGACTGAAAAGGAAAAGTATGGGGGAGCCAAGAGCCAGTTATTCATTAATGCCAAGATAATTCAGCAAATTGATTGTGTTTATACGGGCCACATTATAAGAGAGGCAAAAATAAATCATGCCTAATCAATCTATACTAATCTACATATAGTAAACCAATATTATCTGGCTGTTTGTGTGTCACATAAAGTTATTTTTTTTCATTCAGAAAGACCTGGTAGACAATGTGTATGAAATTAAATAAATCAAATCAAGATAAATTAAGAGTTTCATGCTGTCTGTTCATGGTGCTGATAATAAAACTGTGATGTTCTTTTTTTCCTCACAAAACATGTATACACACTTATACAATATTCCACAAAATTCCACTGACCTATCAAAGCAAAGATGGCATTTTGGAGATGGCATGGAAGAAGCTTTCCAACCTATTTATATACCAAAGATACATACCACATTTTCACATCACTGCTTCACTTACTTCATCCCATACGTTTGTCTCAGGTCATGCTCCTCTCTCAGGTTTAAAGTCAAAGTATAATGTTCAAGACTCATTAGAGTCTGTTTACAGCCGAATGTACATAAAAGGCCTGGTATAGACTGCTTCGTATCATCTCTTAATGCCCTCTCCTTTCATCTCAGCTTCTCCACCTTGTTTACACAATCTTCTGAGAAGGCCTATTACACGAGTCTCTCCATAGTGACCTTTCTGTTGATATTAAAAGTCTATAGTATTTAGTATTTAGTCAACTTGGCAGACCAATTTTTCTCTTCAGCCAATACCAATAATCAACATTTTTCTTGCACTTGTAGCTGATATGGCAATATTTGCTGATGTCAATATCAAAAATGTTAAATTCGGAGAAAGGCCCACAAATTGTAGTAGAGGAGCTTTCAGATGCCTTACCTCTCTATAACTAGATGCTCTTTTGCCATAAAGGCTTTACCTTGAACATTGAAAGCTAATGCACCAGACAGCTCATTTGAATCTAACCACACTTCGTCTGATTTTCCGAGCGCAGAAACGGAGGCAGGCAGTAAAACAGGGCTAAGCGTATATGCACAAAGTAAGCCTTAAATCCATAGAACAGCATGTCTCTGTTATTTATGGTTGGCTATAGATCTGTGCCTCTTCAGACCATTGCAGACACATTTGTCATACATTGCACATTCATATTCAGCAACCAGTTTGACAAACAATATGTACAAAGCAGCATTTGTGGTTGTGGGGTTACTCAAACCAGCACAGAAAGCATGCAAACAACTAATCACAAATAATGAGGACATGCCGGAAGCACCACATTTACCAGGACTTGGAAACAGCACAGAGTTTGGGGATTAAAGGGGACATATTATGCAAAATTTTGATTTATAAGCTTAAACCATGGATGCAATGGTGGCTCCACGGGGGTCCTAACACGGTAGGCTTGACCCTGTTTGTGTTGTTAGTAAAAACAAGCCTGCATGTTATTCAATTATAGTAAGTGTATGCCTTTATAAACTCTAATGTGGAATTGCTAGCCTCATTTCTAACTATGTGTGTTTGAACATTTTCAGATTACATTGGATGTCCTGTGAAAAAGAGACAATCTTTGGGGGGCTATGATGGTGCATAAGTCTACATGTAGCCTACCACTGAGATACGCAGGCTCTCTATAAAATGAACATTACTTTCTTCGGATTTTGAGACAAATGCATTATGTTTTTGTCCTCTTTTGGTTTAATCATCATTTAGAACTAGCCTATACCGAATCCATGGTTTAACCTCATTTTAAACCATTTTAGCCTGATAAGGTCCAGGTTTAAATCCGATGCTACCCCAAAAGCCAAATATTATGTTAGTTGGTACAAAGAGCGAAAGGTTTGAGTACTCTCACTCTTGAGTAGCAGGGTGCAGTAGCTCCTCCTGCTGCTCATTGATGGTAGGCCTATCGCTGCTCTACTGATCCACTGACCCACTTATACCATCTCAACCTGGAACTGAACTGGGAAAATACACGGACACCACGTGACTGCAATAAGCCCCCAGGTTTGATATCACAGAGAGTACAGAAATTTAGACTACAAGTCAGTTTTGTAGCTGAAATGTTGGAAATAACGTTCATGCAAGTACATTTAACAACAACTATTGTAATTATTTGTTGCGTTTGGGCTGTATGTGTTTGTTAATTAATTGTAAATAAATAAATAAAACAAAGAAACTCGTCACGGTCAGTCCATAGACAGTCACGTTCTAACGGCTCCGTACACGACTCGCCCGTCACGAGTACGAGCACGTCGGCGGCGCCACTCACAAACGGATTCTGAATGAATGAAAAATGTTCTCCTGGTGCCGCTGCTACTGTGTGCCATGCTCCCATTCAGAGGAGGAATTTAACCGGGATTTATGGACAGTTTGGACGGCAGCTGGCGACCTTCTGTCTATGCCCGTACAGAGAGCTGCTTAGTCCCGGAGAGGACTGCTTTAGCAACCGGCTACCGATTAGCTCACTGTAACTGTAAGCTAGTTATAACAATAGCATGTTCCACATGTTCTCAAGTTTAAAGGTATTTCTTTTAAATGACTGTATCGTATCATTTTGGACAATGACAGTGCTTCAAATTACACAATTCGCTTTATTGATTGCATTGAAAAGGCAATAAGTAAGAGCTTCAACAACGTTCTACTTCTCTATAATATAAACCTTCAGATTGTTGTGTCTTCAATAAGATATAAATAAGTAGCTTACTATTACACATTTAATCGGTGCATTAAGTACTCCAAAGTCTTTCTGTTTTCAGTCGAAGGTAAAAAGTTAAAATTTTAATCCAATCAGAGCCCATTTGGTGTACAGTCTGTTCATTCACAATATTCCAACAATAGTGCAACAGGTGAAAACGGCAGCAGGTAAATTGGATCCACACTGTAGTAGCCAGATGGTGCCAACTGTCAGTGTTTTTAGTTTCATTGAAAACTTGCACCTACTTCATTCACTGCTAAAACATAGTTGTCATTCCTGTTTAGAGATAAGGATAGGATCAGGAGCAATATACCAGAAGCTCCATCAAAAGACTAAACACTGCCCTAAATGAGATCAGACAGTACAATTCTACATTGCATTATGTTATAAAACTGTAGTACTAGTATTATATACTAACTTAGAGTGCATAGAGTTAAAATAAGTAAAAATTATAAAGTGAGGCTAAGTAAATGCTATCTGCTGTTGGCATTAAAACGCACTCCCACTACATTTGGAGTTACTTGGTACAAAGATTGTTACTTGTTATGGCTGACGTAGTTTTTACCAGTCCCGTTGGCATAGAGCAGGCTATACGTTCAACACAAAGCGGTGCTACTTTATGCTCCAAACTATCCTGACAAATCAATTTACAGTGTCCCCAATCTCTCACCATAGACGAGACCCCTTTATCCAAAATGCCGGTCCATCCCAGTAACTTTTCCTATGCAAACTTTCCCGGGACAGGGCGAAAACTAACTCTTACCTGTTGGTCTGTCCGTGGAGCCCCCGGAGCCCGCGGCGGACGACATGCCGTGTGGCCGCTGAAAGCTGCGAGGCGCCGGGCCAGCAGCTGTAGTAGAGGTACGCGGCGATGGAGAGAGGAGGAGGGAGCGCTACGGAGCCGACCAGTTGTATAATTGACTTCATTTTTTTCTCCACCACTACTCCCCCCTCCTTTCTTCTGTACTTTTTTCACATAAAGACCTGGTGGGAGGGTTCTGCTCGAGTACGCCAGAGGGAACAACGAAAGAGTTCACGCCAGTCTCCTATATTCAAATCCTCATTGGTTCATTCATGCCGTGCGCTCTCATCACGCGCACTGCAGGAGTGTTTTACTAGGTCATCTGCTGCTGTTCATTCATTTAAATAGAAGCATTAGTTTGCCATGTCGGGTTCCATTTATCAGCATTATGTCCCCATTGTCATTTATTACCAAAACAATGAACTTATTCGCAAACCAGATTTCAACGTTGCACGTTAAGTACACAATGTCCTGCTGCGTTCACAGTCAACCAGTAAACTCGGACATCACATTGTAAGCCTATATGACATCTTAGTGTGCAATGGCAGGACCCCTTATTTTTCCTCTCAATGAAATTGCATTTTCTACATTCACAGTGCCGCGTCAGCCTTGGCAAGAGCCTGGTCTCCCCCGGTGCCGGGCCGTCTCCGTGATCTGAAAATGCGTCGTGCACGCAACAGATCTGACTTCATACTCTCTAGTTTTTCTCTAAAAGATGCACAAAAGGTAAGAGGTCCCACTCTCTCTGATCTGGGGAGGGAGAGCTGTTGAATTTGGGCTGAGGTGATGCACTTAACGAAACGCTATATAACAGGTCTATATTTTTTTTTCTTCTTTGTTTTCGGAAGGTCCGTTGTGTAAAACATAGTTGTAGGTCACTAGTTCTCAATCTGAGTTATAAGTTTTATGGGTAGCACGTGCACAGCAGAGTAATGATAGAGATTTTTTTATTCTAAGGGGAACAGCCACCTGTAGAATAAGAGGCCAATGCATATGCTATTGTCCCAGTAAGCAGGGAAATTTGTCTTCTGCATTTGCACCATTCTTCCAAGGCCTCTGGGGCAACTGCAGTTCAGCACCTGTCTCCAGATCTTATCTTATCTTGGTCTTAATTAGAAGTACCTGGATTAGCCTGTGGTGCATGTTATTATGTGGCATTATTATAGCAAAATGACAAACAGCTATGTCAACATTTGGTTAAAATGTATTGCAAAATCTCAGTGTGCGACAGAACAATTGCTGATAGTTGACTACTAAAATAATAGAAAGTTATTTCCAGCCCTTCTGTTATTTATTATTATCATTTATTTTTACAGTGATATGATACCTACCAATTTGCTGCACCAAATAAGAAATTCTAAGAACCACTGGCATGGATTTTAAGTATCCATTTATGTAATACATTTGGCTCGACAAAGCCACCAATTTCAGTCATCATATCAAACTCTTGGCTGGTCTTTGTAGGTGGCCTTGTGTTTTCAAGAGTTTCCAGTCCATTGTCTTTTTTTATTCTCTGTTTCCAAGTACACCTATCATAAAGGTTCAGTGAGTGTCTGATCTATGGTAATCACTTGAAAAAGGGAGATTTAAAATAGTGCTCAATGAGAAGTCTGCTAAAGAGGGTTGGGGTGTGTATAATTGTATAATTAGCCTGACAAATTACCCAGACAATTCATTCTCATGCAGTAATTGTTCTAAATTTGCACATTTCTTGATTTAGCTACATCAGGTCTGATTCAGTTCATTTATTTTTGTTCAGCCCAAAATCATAACAGCAATAGAATGAAAAGCACAGTCAACAATGAAGCAGACAAGTCAATTAATAACCTTTTACCTCTCCATTATTTAAACAGTATTTGTCTTAATGAGTCAACCATAATGCATTTGAACCATATATTGGAGGATGTAGTTTTAATACTCTTAGTAGTAGTAACAGCTTAATAGACTTTGTAGCTGTAGAAATTAAGTTGGTTAGTAGTGGGCCAGGTTGTTGTAGTGGAGATTAAGTGTCATAATTGTTATTTATTGAAGCCGTGATTTTTTAAAAATTAGTAATAAATCTAATGAAAATATGAATGTGTGGAATTCTAATATATATGTTTTTTCATACCAGTTGAAAGTGGCACAGTACTGTCCCTGTTCCATTCTGTGTTATAAAAACAGACGGTAGTAGAGCATCATCGCGAACATCGACGATCTCCGGGTTTCACCTACATAGTGTAATTTGAGACCTTTGCACGAGACTTTACGTAAGACGAATGACTGCACGTGCCAAAGAAAAACGTGTTGACCTATATATTAGATAACGTTTGGGGTCACGTGGTTTGTTAACCTATTTTGAGCCCGTTTTTTCAGAGAAAGTTTGGGACAATCCGGAAACGTCTGAAAGTGACAGGAAAGTGATGCATGCAGTGCAATCCTTTATTATACAAGTTTATATTGTAGGACGCTCCAGATTGGGCTAGAGGGCATAATATTTTTTTCTTGGTCCATATATGGCTTTTTATCAATCTATAGGCCTAAGCATGTGTGTATAATATATTACGATTGCTCTCCTTGTTATATTGTGATATATTATGATTTTAATAGGCTATACAATACAATCGCACAATAAAACTGTAAAAAAAAGTTCTGATTTGCTTTATTTTATCTCAACACAATAAATTAATAAATGACATAAACCCCAAAATACAAATATAAAGTCAATTGTCACATTCTTTCCAACTGACCTTTGATGCACTATCCATTAACAGACTAACAAAGTGAATTTTATCAGTGGTGTTTAATAAGTAAAATGTTGAAAATTACAAAATGTATTAAGGTACATTTGATGTCCTTAACTGTACTTGCAAGTTTATTATGCCTACTTTCATGCCTATTTTCAACAAAATAAATCACATATTTTGTCTCCAAATTGAGTATTATCCTCACAAATCATCTTAAGACAGGGCTCACTTTTTCCTCTTGGCTACAGTAGAAGGCTAGACTAAAACCCTCTGGCCTATACTGCTCTGTCTGTAATATGGCCGTTTAAAGCCCTATAGCAAGTGTCTGCATGTCTGGCTCTATTCCTGTTAATAAAAAAGTATAATGAGGCACATCCGAACCAGTTAAAACTTGAAATGACCTTCTGATCCCAACAAAAAGCTTAACCTTTTTTATAACTAACATCTGGTGTTAAGCTGTAGGTACGAACTATACAACTTCAAGATCGATCAAAACTGCACATTGGCCATCAGGTTTAGAACCAAAACCTTTATGTCCTCTGTAATAATAGTCTTTCGTCTGTAATTGTTTAGAATTTTTACTGTAAACTAAATCTGAATTTTGAAACATAACTGACATGTTGCTTTGTCCAGCCCTTGAACATACATATGAAAAAAATGTCCTCTAAAGATTTTTTGTTGGAGGAGAGATAAATTAAGCTGTTGCCAGGCTACAAAGTTGGTTGAAAAACGATTCATTTTGAGTAGATTGCTTGTGAAAATTGCGAAACTTTTGGGAAAAAAAAAAGCACTCAGGTAGTTGCAATATTTCACATTCTTGTTCTCACTGATTCCATACAGATGATCTGGATACGCATCATAAGGTTTATCAAAACAAAGCGCTCCCTCTAGCGGCTTTAAAGGCTTAGTGTCACAAATTGCTTTTCACGTCTGACGGATTCATGTCATTATAGTGTTCCCTGCTTAGTTTTATGCAGTTCTGTAGATTTTCAGGTGGTACTGTGTGTGTAACTAAGCAGGATAAAAGTCAACTGTATTCTTTTAATAAGTGAATTCATAATGGCAATGTATGGATTAACATACATCTTGTTTATGAGGAAATACAGTAAAATGTATGACAGTGGCTCTTAAATATTCACACCAGGTACCACCTTTTGGCTTTGGCTACCACCAGATCTAAATCACGTATATAACAGGACTATTCCAGGTCTAAAAGTGAACTACATCATTTCTACTGTAGTTCTAAACAAGAAATGATCAATTATAAAAAGTGGATAAAATGAACTCTAAATTAGGCCATATCCTGAAGAGCTGTCCAAGTACCATAGTTTGAGGAACACTGAATTGTACGGCATTTTTAATAAATGGAAAAAGTACACAATGCTAGTTTAGTTGGATTTATTTGTTTTATTATTTTAAGCTTTTTATCAACATAAAATCCAGTGAATGAACATATTAACAGCTTTTCCCATTCACTCTAAAGACATTTTATTCTATAGCTATATGTACAGATCACTTCATGACACAAAACAAAGACCAGGTCCACACAGGTCCAGGGTTAGTCCTTCATCAACGGCATAAGATCCAGTTTTACAAGGGGAACACTATATCTCTTTTATTAGTCCGAATTCAGAGAGCTAACTGATTTGTAGTCAAAAGATTACAGCAGTGATTGACAGCTGACCCACTGTTAAGACCCGCCTTCAGGTTAACCAACTTTTCAAAAACATGAGGAGAAAAAAAGTTTAAAGAACAAACGTGACTTAACTATTTCTTTGAAAATTGAGGTGTACATATTATATAAATCTGTGAAAAATATATGCATAAGGTTAAAAAGGTTCAATAATCAATAACTGAACTTGCTAATAATTATAAAAGCACCAGCTACCAAACATGAGAGAATTGTACTTCCAAGTTTACAGGTGTTGTACTGTTATGAAATACGAAAAACATAAATAGAAAATGAATAAAATTTGAACCATCTTAAAAAAAAAAAAATTATATGTGTGTGTATATTATATATAAAATCAGCATTCTTTCCTCCAAATGATTAGTAGGGTGTATACTAGGCCGTGAGGGAGTAGGCATGACCATTGACTGTAACAAAAACAACCCACCAATCAGGAGGCCAGCAGTGGGTCAACTGCTGAGGTGCACATTTTTTTTGCAAAAATTAGACATTAGTAAATATCGTCCCTTCTGTAGAGTTTAGTATACTTATGCTAAACCTTTTTTACATAGCCTGCATAACCTCTATAAAATGGCATAAAGGCTAGTTTGGTCCTATAGGGATAAACTGTATTACAAAGTATAGATTTTTTTAATATATTTGTTATCATCCCTGTTAAAGTGACATGGTGTTAAATTCAAGTCCCAATTCAGATCTGTATTGTCTAAAATACAGTTTAAATCTCTGTCCTCTATAGACCTTCTGTTACAGCACAAAACATGACAAAAATAGCACTTCTTCTTTACACCATACACTGCCTTTGTTTCAGGCTGAGAGCAGGTTGTGTCTTATATAATTACACAACAACTGTGAGCCAAAAGCCACAAGCAGATTTGTCCTTCACGTGTTTTTCTAAGGTCCCATGATGCATCACTGTTCACGTATTTTGCAAATGCCCATAGAGAGATTTCTAATTGGAACCAAGATTTATTAAATGATTAAATCTAGTAAATTAGTTGTTCAAATTGTGCTAAAATAAACTATGCTTCATCAGTGCTCGTCACAGATGTCTGCTCATTATGAGGACTACAAGTAATCTTTACAAATAATTTTTATCACCATTTTTATATGACCCTTTTTACTTTACTTATATAGGTTTATAATAGTGCAAGGTGCAACATGTTTAATTACTTTTACCAGTTTAAACTTTTGCTTGTTTAATGATCAGAAAACTAGGGGGCATAGATCATAGTCCCCTTTATTAATAGTAAACAATGTGTTAAAACTTTCATACTAAACTATTCCTCCTGGTGGTGTCACAAATGTCTTCAACACCAGAAAACACTAGAACCAACAAAGTACTAGTCCAACATGAACCACATGATAAAGCAATACGACCTGAATTTAAACACAGTAACTGAAATCTCTCTATAAGCATGTGAAAACCCAATCTCTCAATGCTTTTTTCATCTCACTCTACAATAAACAGACCATTTAAGCTAAGCTACACATCGGGATAAGCCATTGTATTGGTTCAGTGAATGTAACAAGTATTTTGCATTAGAGATTTAGAGTCGCCGCATTGGTCTTCTATATTCAGCTTAAGCTCATTTAGAAATGGCATTTGAAGTTTACTATGTCTACAATGGAAAAATCAGTCTCTGACCTCCCATTAATGAGCCTTAATGTTACAAAGCCAAGCGAGTGTTGTCCAGATAGATACATACCATAGCTTTCATGTCTTTTAAGGTAGTTTAAAGTTTAGTGCAGTTATTTTAGGCGATTGCTACATCTTGATGATCTTTGGTTACTAACTTTAGTGACTGATCCAGCTAGTTCAGAGCAAACACTTGTGGGAGCCAGACGACAGGTGGAACAGTTATGCCAAATGTATTTTCACATGGAATACAAACTATTATGCTATAGTATAGGAATGAGTGCAGATCCAACATTATTCGTGGTCTACATAGCTTATTGCAGATGTTTTAAAATTTTGAAAAACTAGAGGGGCAGGGAAACGAAATGAAATGTGTATTTTTCATACAAATAAGCTTCATATTTTAGCTATGCATGGTTTTACAAGGAGCCAAATGTCGATAAGATAGTAGAACTGGGTATTGGGTACATCTAACTCAGCTATCATTGAAATTTAAACTTTATATAACTTACCAAAACAAGGGGAAAAGCAATTTGTTGCCTACTCATAACAATAGAGCTAAAAATAAAAGCTGGCAGGATGTCAAATATATTGGTCTAAGGGAGAACAGACATGCTATTGTTCTCTATAAAGCAATATATCTTTATGGCCCTTCTGTTTTATTACCAGAACCTATAAAACCACCTCAGTGCTATCTTCTCCCTCTATTAAAAATACTACATTTGACAACTAACTTTTAGCACCAAACTCCAGAACAATGCCTCTTTATTCTATGGCTTTTAACCCATAATTGAAGTACAATAGAAGTCAGTGTTTTTGACTATTAAATTTGAGAAAAAAAAAGGTTTATCTCATTACTTGGGTAGTAATACAATGTACTACTACAATGTTTTCGTACCAACAAAATGTGGTCCGTTTTATTAAATTACAATAGATTTGACCTCTGCTGCAGCGTGTTAACCTATACAGTTTATGGTGTGAGGACATTGCAACAGTCAGGGACACTTCTTCAGATCTTGAGTTAGGGCTTGATCAAGAGCACCAAGACTTAGCTGAAGAATTAGCCTAATGTGCATGTTTTAGATTGATGAGGAAATTCCAGCATCAATAATAAATGCATTAAGACACTAGGAGAACATGCAAACTCCACAAGGAAAGGCCTCATAATGTCCGGACATCAAACCTAGGATACTATTAAACAACAAAACTACATATTTATAGTAATGGAGGGATAGATTTGAACAAGTATTCCTTTTCACTTTGTCTGTCTCCCACATGTTTGCTCCAAGCTAACGTAGCCACCAGCCTCTGAACTTTTAATTAAGCATTTTTATTTCACACAGTTTTTTTGCGGCAGTGAATTTCCCGAAGCTAGTACGCCGCTAACCATGCAGATATGTTAATTTAGTGTCCTAGCTAGTGAGACAGCTCTATAGCTATGGCCAGCATATAATATCAGAGGTATTGCAGAAGTAGATAATGCTTTTTCTTCTTTACTCTTGGAGGCAAAACAGACTTAAATGTGATGAATTAGATCCAGCGCGGCTCTATATGGCCGAATGACCCTGTGTCCGTATAGTCCATATAATTATATATTGGTGTGAGGTGGTCAAGCTTTTCCTGCCTTCATGTACGTGGGGATGGTGCCTCGTTGCGTTAAACCTTCAAAGCGCTTGTATGTGTAGTTCAGGAAGACCCAGTCCTTGGATTTGAAGTCTGGCTCTGTCGAGTTGGCTGTGGCAAAAAAAGTGACAAAAAAGGTTACTACTTCATATAGCGTGATACATTGCATTCCCTTTTCTATAATCTAATAATGTGTATAGAGTTTCAGTACGGTAAATGCTTTGGTCTCTTTGGTCTTTCTTTAGGTCTGGCAGATCTAACCTAGGCTTCTACCCAATGTTTTACTATCCCTCCTCCAAACCATCTCAAATGATCTTAGTCTCTTAACCAGGAGCCTTACACCAATTTGCATTGAGGGAGTCAGTGGCTCAGATGGTAGAGAGGTTGTCATGGAGAGGCTGGCGGTTCTGTCCCAGCTCTAACTAGTGAAAACTGTTGTTGTGTCCTTCGGAAAGACACTTTATATCATTATGTCATTATTGGTCGTATTTAATAAACAGGCACAGAATAAATGTTGTTTTAAATAAAATTAAACAAAATAAAAAGGAAGAAAAAAAAGGCAAACTTACTGGTCATACCTGGCTGTAGGATGTCCGACTCAGGGAAGTCATCGAAGTTTGAAGTGTCATCAATACTCTTGATTTCAATAGAGATGGCTGCCGGTCGCTCCCTGCAGAAAGAAGAATGATATAGTGGTTTGTATAATCTAGATACTGCACATTATCATGATAGCACTCTGAATAATTATTAGTACAGGAATTACTTATTACTCCTGATTTCTATTTGAGGTTGGTGATAATAATGTTTACAATGCTGCATATTTTAAAGTTTTGCTAAATTAAAACAAAAATACAAAAAATAAATAAATATGAACTGCTAAACTATACAATTTAATTACAGGGCTAGCAACTTACCTGATGTGCTCCCAGTCGACCGACTCAAAAAACTGGTGACTCTTGATCTCATCAACACTCACAGCCCCAATCCTGTTCTCAGCATCTGTGCAGTACCTGAAAGAGATACCAAATATTACTGAAAGAAAGCTTGAGCGAATGTTTCTTTTAAATTCAACTTAAACATTCTGGCAAAGTCCCACTGAGGAATTGACTAAAGGTGCTGAACCTGTGGCTGGGAAGCTCACAATGTAATTATGAGATTTGATGAATCATTTTGTTTGTAGGCAACAAATATGACACACGTAATGTTTCAACCACTAGGGGGGGTGATAGTTCAGCTGCTGGTGTAAAAATGTATCTAGAAATTGATATGGACCTTCTATAAATATATTAAATCTTTGATAGTAGTAGAACTAGTAGGGGGAGGAGGTAAGGGTAGTACTAGAGGTAACTGTTTGGTTCTGAGGTGAAGACTTTAATTGTAGCAGTTGGTGTAGTAGTATTAGTAGTGGTAATAGTAGAGGCTATGGTTATAATAGTAGGCTAGTAGTAATAGTACAGGCCACCAGACATATTACCTTAGTATTAAGTCCTTGGCGCGCTCTGAGATGGGGACTTCAGGAGGAAAGACCAGAGTCTCTTTCCAGTTCATGACCTTTCTGTAGGTTTCCTGAGGCGTCTCTGAACAGAACGGAGGGTAACCTGCAGCAAAACAGCAACCAGTAATTTTAAGAACAAATATTTAAAAATAAACACTACAAGATGGCGGTCCTACGCACAGTGAGAAAACAGTTTATTTACTAGGTAACTCTGCAAACAGAAACAGTTTATTTACCACAATAAATATGAAAAGTAAGGTGTATAAAATGTAATAGTAATAATCCAGTATACAAAGTGGCATTTAAAAGAACTTGCAGAATATATGTACATAAAAATAGCGGCTGTGTCAACTTTTTTCCAAAGTGAGAAATTACATGGGGAGTTGTGATAACCATAACTTTAATCTAGTTAGTTTGAACTACAGCAAGGCGTATATTACATAACAGCTAGCAGATGGAAATGAATTAGATTTACTTAAATAAATTGTCCTTATAAATGGCCACTCACCAATGAGCATTTCGTACATGATGACACCGAGACTCCACCAGTCGCACAGTTTGTTGTAGCCCGTTTGCATGAAGACCTCTGGGGCGATGTAATCCGGGGTTCCCACTGTGGAATAGGCCTGGTATACAGAAGACAAAATTAACAACAGTAACGTCAATAGCAGTAGTAATGTTGGTAGTAGTTAGTATTTTCTTACCAACTGTCTTCTGTTCTTCTTCCATGTCTCTGCTTTCCTTTTAGAGTTCATATTTTGAAAAGCTACATGACAAAAACAGTAGTGGTTATAAGTTTTGTTGAGTAAATTTTATAATAGTATGTTATATATTTACTGATGGATGTTACACTCACAGAAGTCGCTGGGTGGGTTGTGGGTGAGATTTCTGTAAAACTCAGTTCGATGAGCTTTTTTCAGTCCCGTACACAAGCCAAAATCTGACAGTTTTACGTGACCCTGTAACAAACAAAATGTATAAATCAGTAACACCATCTAGTATCAATTTTCTTTTTATTCAATTAACACAACTGACTCAAGTCTTCAAAATGTTAAAAGTTGAATTGTCAGTTCAATATTCAAATGTTAACGCTATAATTTAAATCTAAATATTTAGTTTATAGTAATAGTATATAGTAATTAGCCACTTGGAGTCAAAGTTTGTAAAAGGAAAAAGACTTAATAATATAGAAGTGGTTGATGTGGTTGGTTGTGGTTTGGTTATGGTAATGTGTTTCAGCACTGCAATGTTGTTAACAAGGAATAACTGCTGCACCCTGGACCCATACGAATCAACAGGACCTTTGGTTATTATGGGATGTATTCACTCATCATTTTGCTTTACACATTTGTTATGGTTTTATACGTGTGTCCTTTTTTTTCTAATTTAAATTATTATTGTTTATTGTTGTGCTCATACCCTGGAGTCAAGCAGCAGGTTGTCTGGTTTGATGTCTCGGTGAATGAATCCGAGCTGGTGAATGGAGTCTATGGCCAGAACCGTCTCAGCGATGTAAAACTGAGTGGCCTCTTCAGAGAGAGTGTCCTTCTTCATCAGTAGAGTCATCATGTCTCCTACAAACACAATACAAAACAGAATGTCATTGTAGGGGTGGGTGATATGGTAAAAAAAGTTCATATCAGGACCTACACCTGATTTTTTCCCATGTATATGAGCAAAATATGTCTTGCTCCAGTGCAGATATATTGTATAAACAGCTCTTGAGGTCAAAATAAGTCAGCTGCGTGTTGTCGAATTAGAAAGCGTTTTATTGTCTGATAATCAGGAAGTGCGCATTAGCTTGCTAGTTGTTGTTAGCTTTACAGTCAGTTGTGAAAAGTGCTTATAAACTCAACACGGTGACCAATTAGGATGCTTGGAATGCATAAGGTAAGTGAGGAATAACTTTGAACCACTGTAAACAGTTTAAAATGAACTAGTTCTCTTTTTCACATTTTTTAGAAAGTAAAAAGTTTTAGAGATAGTTTTAGAGATAGGGACAATGCTGATTTTTGAGGTGGCTCTTAGTTTCAAATAACTGAGAAGTTTACCTCCAGGTAGAAACTCCATGATGAGGTAGAGATTCCTTTTGTCCTGGAAACTGTAAAACATTTTAACGACCCACGCGCCATCTGCCTCGACCAAAATGTCCCTCTCAGCTCGGATATGGGCAACCTGGGACCAGAAAACACCATCACTGCATGTGCTTGAAAGTTAAAATATAGTTACAATAATTACCAATCTTACCTGTTCCTTCTCCAGCATGTCGGCTTTCCTCAAGATCTTCATGGCATAGATGTGTCCTGTGTCTTTCTTCTGAACCAATCGAACCTGAGGATTGACAAAACATTAAGTATTTGACAGACAAAACCTTTTGTGTTGAGACATGGTTTGCCTTCATTTATTAAATCTGCCCTTGAAAATGAGATCTTCCTATTAAAATAAAAAAACAAAAAACACTTGAAACATACCTATTTGCACTGGCTTTTAACACAAGCTGAGCTGCATTTAAATCTTTGTTTTGTAAGCTTTTATTTGTTTTATATGGAAACTGTTATTGTAACTGTTCTACATTGACCTTTGCCTTTATTGGTTTTGAATGTATGCTCAAACATAACAAATAGTTCAACACAATGAAAACTAAAAAGCACATAATGTGCCTATGACCAGCGGAAAAAGTTTTAAATACTTTAAACTACACAAGTATTTACTCAAAAAAAAAATATATATATA
>JACM01078350.1:0-13646 GCA_000787095.1 Periophthalmodon schlosseri | reverse complement strand
GTGGTTCTCATGATCACTCATGATTCTTGTGGTCACTCGTGGTTCTCATAGTCACTCATGGTTCTTGTGGTCACTCATGGTTCTTGTGGTCACTTGTGGTTCTCGTTGTCACTCATGGTTTTCATGGTTCTCGTGGTCACTCGTAGTTCTCATGGTCACTCATGGTTCTCATGGTCACTTAGGTTCTCATGGTTACTTGTGGTTCTCGTGGAGAGGGGTAAGTCCACTGACACAGCGTTCCATTGGTTCGTCTTAGCTTCATTTATCTGAGGTTAGGTTTTTTAACCTGTTGAGTTCAGTTTGACAAATTAGAATTTTGTTTCAGTATTTACAGTTAAAACAGTGTTGTATGTTTTTGTGTCTGACTCCAAAACAAATCACCGGTATTGTGGGTAAATGAACTGAATGAGTGAGGCGTCACTCACAGCACTCAGCTCCAAATGAAGTTCATCGAGGCTAGCAGTTATAGCGGCTAATCTGGAGCTCACTTCCATATTTGGAATTCCGCCCGCGGGTGTCATAGCAACCAACGAGCCGATCAGGAGCAAGGGTGTTAAAGGTGACGCCCCTTACCGCGCGCACCTCTGGTTTAGCACGGAGCGGGCACTTAGGAACGCTGTCATTCAAACCTGTTGCTAACGCTAGTGGGAGCGACCTTGAGGAAAGGCGCCTGATTTGTCTGTTATTAATCATATGTTGATTTATGGACACAATAGTGAAATAAAAACCCCAGGATCATGTAGAGTGGGTTAATACGAACATTTTAAGACCAAAATGATGAGTCTGACAGCAGCAGTTACAGAGAGAGGGGCCACAGTCTTTCAATGTAAAGTGAATTGGAGCCAGAAGTGCTCCCATGCTCACTTCCTATTTGGAACATGGCAGCTAGCAGGTTAGCTATGTCCATTTATATATACAGTCTATGGTTAAAACCCAGAACGTACCATTGCTCGAGCTCCGCCTCCACGCGGCTTAGGGCCACTACAATAGACTATTACCTGGGGTTTTTATTTCAAGATATGAACATAAATAACGGACAGGGCGCCTTTGATCCCCGAGGTCGCCCCCGTTAGCGTTAGCAACAGGTTTGTTAACTGCTGATGTGATACACACCAGGCCATGTTACAAGTCAAATCTGTGGGAAGGCGACTCTGGTTACAATAAGAATGCATGCTTTTGAAGGCATTTTTATCACTAAAGACACTTGTAATGCCATACTGTGGAAAATTCCGGGCAAAGCAATAACATCTCCATGGAGACTAGCAGGTGGCAGACGTCCAACAGAAAAGTTACCTTGTGCAGCTTTAGAAAATAAAATAAAAGAATGAAATACTGAGTTATAAAACATTTTATAACCAAAAATCTCCTCCTCATTTTCAGCCTCACATTGGACAACCTGATCTGATCTGGTCTGATCTGGTCTGGTCTGTGCCCCTCATCCCCGCGCCTCATCGTGGGGTTTTAGATTTGGATGAATTCTGTAGATTTGTGCAGTATTTTTCCAGAACATTGGTGCAGTGTTTCCATGTAACTATTCTGGGTGTTTTCCAAGTGGACAGGTCAGACATGCCCATGCAAATTTGTGAAATTTAACACTAAAATAATCCTGTCGGACTATTTATATAGACCTGGTTTAGTCCTGGTTTAGATCTGGTTCAGACACTAATTGACATTTAAACTAGTATCAAAACTAGATTCTTATTGTTCACAGGTATTGATACTAAAAAACTCCCATTGATAGAAATGAACCTTTCCTGGATATCTTTAGAATGATCTTGAGCTGTATCAAGACTAGTATACGCCCATGGACCACTATGGAACCTACCTGAAGGCCAAATGGGAATAGAAAAGAAAGTATTACCATTTAATGTGGAAAAATCACATTCTATTGTCTAAAGGAAGAGTGTTTTTATTATCATCGTGGTATGGGGATTGGTATCGAGTCTATTCCTTAGTATCGAAATCCAGTTTGAAATGTTTGTATCGTGAGAACACTACCTCCAGCTGAAGGTGTTCCTGGCAGTGACAGGTGGGGCAGATGCAGAGGAAACATTTTCAAATTTACTCATATAAATTCCACCGCTTTAGCTCGAGCTGTTATAAACCGTTATGGTGTAAAGGTGCTAGCGTTAACTGCTTTAGCTCGAGCTGTTAACAGAGGATCATAAATGCTCGAGCTGTTATAAACCGTTATGGTGTAAAGGTGCTAGCGTTAACTGCTTTAGCTCGAGCTGTTAACAGAGCGATCATAAATCCTTATGGTGTAAAGGTGCTAGAGTTAGCCACTTTAGCTCAAGCTGTTAACAGAGCGATCATAAACTGTTATGGTGTAAAGGTGCTAGAGTTAACTGCTTTAGCTCAAGCTGTTAACAGAGCGATCATAAACCGTTATGGTGTAAAAGTGCTAGCGTTAACCACTTTAGCTCGAGCTGTTAACAGAGCAATCATAAACTGTTACAGTGTGAAGGTGCTAGCGTTAGCCGCTTTGGCTCGGGCTGTTAACAGAGCGATCATTTCCACATCATTTAGCCTTTTTTTCCACCCAGAGCCAGAGTCACATGACCTGAATGTAGTGAGTGTGTCCGAGTCTCTGTGAGTGAGATAAAGAGATAAGGGCTGTGGAGTGAGTGAGGGGTCAGGGGTCAGGGGCTGGGGGAGACATTCGGTCATACTCCCACAGCACAGAGAGGGGCAGGAGGTATTTACCTGTTTATGCACCTACCACATATGCAAATGAGGTGCACAGGTGGGTCTGCTGCAGCCAGGCTCACTGTGGCAGAGTGGTTATCCTTCTCCTCCCTTGCACCAGGAGGCTGTGGGTTCGACTCCTGATCTCTGAGTAAAGAGTGCATGTCCTCCCTGTGCGAGTGTGGGAGAGTGGTTATGGTGCGGTTGAGGGTTAGATTCTTGTCATGTGGTTTCACTGATAGAGAATAGTTTTATTTCATAGAGACAAAAGCGTGTTTCGTTCAGAGCAGACAAACCGGTTTTGGATCTTGGTTTTCGGTTTAAAACATTTCCTCAAAGTGCAGTCTCGCCCTTATGGAGCAGCACAGGCAGAACAAGCAAACAGCAGGTAGAATACAGACTGTGGTGTGAGAGCCATGATGACGCACACCACATTTATTTAAAGTTACATAATGTTTTTCTCATAAACAAGGTACAAGTACTCAGTTACATTTTGTTTTGATACAGACGGACCATGCCTGTCCCTGATTGGCTAATCCACCTAAGCCACGCCCATCTGAACTCGGGGAGATCCAGACTCACATCTTCAGAAAGTATTGAAGACGTGTGTCTGGATCAACCAAGGCAAACATTTTTGAGCCACAACACGGTCAGAAATCTGGGGGCCAACAAAGATGAGTCTGGGGGATGCATTTGGCCCACGGGCCATAGTTTGGACACCCCTGGTATAGAATATGTTTAACTTCAATAATGGCTTTAGGTTAGGCTAGCCCATTGTATTGTCCCCATGTGTCCTGTGCATTTGACCTTCAGTGTCTCTGGGTTAAACCTGCATTTGACCCATCCTCCAGTGTCTCTGGGTTAAACCTGCATTTGACCCATCCTTCAGCATCTCTAGGTTAAACCTGCATTTGACCCATCCTTCAGCATCTCTGGGTTAAACATGCATTTGACCCATCCTTCAGCATCTCTGGGTTAAACGTGCATTTGACCCATCCTTCAGCATCTCTGGGATAAATTTGCATATGACCCATCCTTCAGCATCTCTGGGTTACAGCTGTCATGATGGAACCCTCTTGTTGTAAGGTGGTGATGCAGATGTTTGTTGTGCGTTTTATATTTGACTCGTTCGTGTCTGTGTTTCAGGAGCCAGAGGACAGGCGAACGGTGAGTTCATTTTTACATTTTACTCTTTTTCCAGAAACAGCTCAAAGGTCAAAGTGCATTTGAGCCTTTCATGTGTTTCTCTGATTTTGACCTGGTGAGAGTCCCTCTGACCTGGTGGGAGTCCCTCTGACCTGGTAAAAGTCCCTCTGACCTGGTAAGAGTCCCTCTGACCTGGTGGGAGTCCTGGTCTCTGACCTGGTGAGAGTCCCTCTGACCTGGTGGGAGTCCTGGTCTCTGACCTGGTGAGAGTCCCTCTGACCTGGTGAGAGTCCCTCTGACCTGGTGGGAGTCCCTCTGACCTGGTGGGAGTCCCTTGACCTGGTGAAAGTCTCTCTGACACGGTGAGAGTCCCTCTGATCCAATGGGAGTCCCTCTGACCCGGTGAGAGTCCCTCTGCTAAATGTTTATATAGTTGAACATCAGTGTGAGTTGAACAGATCATCAATGAAGAAGTAGGACAGATCAGAAAACAGCCCAATATGGACCTTTAAGATATGACAGTTTGTTCTGGTCCTGGTTTTGTCCTGGTTTAGTCCTGGTCCTGGTTTGGTCCTGGTTTAGTCCTGGTCCTGGTTTAGTCCTGGTTTAATCCTGGTCCTGGTTTGGTCCTGGTTTAGTCATGGTCCTGGTTTAGTCCTGGTTTAGTTCTGGTTTATTCCTGGTTTAGACCTGGTCCTGGTTTATTTCTGGTTTAGTCCTGTTTTAGTCCTGGTTTGGTCCTGATCTTGGTTTAGTCCTGGTTTGGTCCTGGTCCTGGTTTGTCTTGGTCCTGGTATAGTCTTGGTTTAGTCTTGATCCTGGTTTAGTCCTGGTTTAGTCCTGGTTTAGTCCTGGTTTAGTCCTGGTTTGGTCCTGGTTTGGTTCTGGTCCTGGTTTAGGCCTGGTCCAGTGGATTTGAATGTTCCGTCATCCTGAAATCTGTGCTGGTTCTGTGACATTTCCCTAAAATTACACAGACTCAGATCATTTGAATCTGACCTGATTCCGTCCTGGTTTAGTCCTGGTTTAGTCCTGGTTTAGTCCTGGTTTAGATCTGGTTTAGTCCTGGTTCAGTCCTGGTTTAGACCTAGTTAATCCTGGTTTAGTCCTGGTTTAGACCTGGTTTAGACCTGGTTCAGACCTGGTTCAAACCTGGTTCAAACCTGGTTCAAACCTGGTTTTCTCTGTTTCAGTTTGTGGCTCTGCTCCTCTCAACTCAAAGACAAAGATCGTTGGTGGAGAAGATGCAATACCCGGATCATGGCCATGGCAGTGCTCACTGCTGAGGTACAGTTCTGGTCTAAACCTCGTTTAGTTCTGGTTTAGTTCTGGTTTGGTCTTCTTTTAGCACTGGCTTGGTCTGGAGTTTAGTCCTGGTTCAGTCCTGCTTCAGTCCTGGTTCTGTCCTGGTTCAGTCCTGGTTCAGTCCTGGTTCAGTCCTGGTTCTGTCCTGGTTCTGTCCTGGTTTAGTCCTGGTTTAGTCCTGGTTCAGTCCTGGTTCAGTCCTGGTTCTGTCCTGGTTTAGTCCTGGTTTAGTCCTGGTTCAGTTCTGGTCTGTTTTCAGATTCGGGTCTCACTTCTGTGGAGGTTCTCTCATAAACGACCAGTGGATCCTCACGGCGGCTCACTGCTTCTCCAGGTCAGTTTAAATCAGGAGACAAACGTTAGCTTCACATGTCTGCACTGAACACCACAGAAAAAACAAAAGCCTCACTGTGGAACAGTTCCCCATAGCAGAACAGGGTTAAAGCCTCACTGTGGAACATTTCATCACATTAGAACAGGGTTAAAGCCCCACTGTGGAACATTTCACAACATTAGAACAGGGTTAGAGAGATCGGCCCCTCCATCACTGGAGGTATTCTGTAAAATCTTTTTTTTTTTTAATCTTTCTCCCATGGTCTAACGTAAACTTATAAAACATGTTAATATGTTGTTTTGGGCGAATATAGCATTTTCAAAATAATAAAAGGAAACATGGAGATCTAAATATATTATGTGTTACAGTTAATACCTCACAGAAGTAAAATACTTCGTCTTTAATACCCCATTGAAGTCAAATACCCCCTCTTTAATACCCCATTAAAGTCAAATACCCCCTCTTTAATACCCCATAGAAGTCAAATACCCCCTCTTTAATACCCCCATAGAAGTCAAATACCCCCTCTTTAATACCCCCATAGAAGGATTTAAATCTGTACACAGATTCTTGAAACATCTGAACTGGTTTGATCACATTCTCTTTTCAGACAGAATGTGGGAGGGCTTCTGGCACAGGTGCACTGTAGGGTGGCAAGGATCATTGGTTAGAGCACTCATCCACTATTTGTGGGAGGGCATCTGACTCTTTCTCTTTCCTCTTCAACACCAGTACCTCGGGCTCGATTGTGCATGAGGTTATGACAACCTGGGTTAGACCTGGTTTAGTTCTCGTTCTAGTTTAGTTAGGTCTGTTTTAGTCCTGGTTTAATCCTGGTTTAGTCCTGATTTAGTCCTGATTTAGTCCTGGTTTAGTTCTAGTGTAGTTCTGGTTTCATCCTGGGTTAGACCTGGTTTAGTCCTGGTTTAGTCTTGGGTTAGACCTGGTTTAGTCTTGTCTTAGTCCTGGTTTAGTCCTGGTTTAGACCTGCTTTAGTCTTAGTTAGAGTCTTTCTGGTCTCTCCTCAGCACCAGCATCTTGGGGCTCGTGATGTATGGGACTCAGGGCTAGTTGTATCAGGGCTTTTGACCCTTTTGCCTGTCTTTCCTCAGGCCCAGCACTTCTGGCCTGACCGTGGCCTTGGGCCGGGACACGCAGCAGCTGTCGAACCCTAACGAGGAGTTGCGCTCAGTGTCAGAGATCATTTGTCACCCGGATTATAACGAAGACACCAATGACAACGACATGTGCCTCTTGAAGCTGGCGCGCTCTGTCTCCTTCACCGACTACATCCGCCCCGTCTGCCTTGCTGCCTCCGGCAACGAGCCCAGCGCTGGGACCAACGTTTGGGTCACCGGCTGGGGGACCATCAACTCTGGACGTTAGTGTGGGGTAGTCCTGGTGTAGTTCTAGTTTAGTTCTGGTTTAGTCCTAGTTTAGACCTGGTTTATTCCTGGTTCAGACCTGGTTCAGACCTGGTTCAGACCTAGTTTAGTCCTGGTTCAGACCTGGTATAGTCCTGGTTCAGACCTGGTTTAGACCTGGTTCAGACCTGATTCAGATCTGGTTAAGACTTGGTTTAGTCCTGGTTCAGACCTGGTTTAGTCTTGGTTTAGTCCTGGTTCAGACCTGGCTTAGTCCTGGTTCAGACCTGGTTCAGACCTGGTTTAGACCTGGTTCAGACCTGATTCAGATCTGGTTAAGACTTGGTTTAGTCCTGGTTCAGACCTGGTTTAGTCTTGGTTTAGTCCTGGTTCAGACCTGGTTCAGTCCTGGTTCAGACCTGGTTCAGACCTGGTTCTGTCTGTGTGCAGAGGACCTTCCTTACCCTCAGCGTCTGCAGGAGGTCAGTGTGCCAGTCGTTTCTCGGCTCGTGTGTGATGCCAGCTACACCAACCAGGACATCACCAACAACATGCTGTGTGCGGGACGAGGGGGGAAGGACTCTTGTCAGGTGAGCCCTGTCTGCACCTGTCTGCACCTGTCACACACACATGTACAGGTCAAGTGTCTCTGTTCACGCCACAGACTGTATAGCTAACTGACATAGCTAACCTGCTAGCCGCTGCGTTCTAAATAGAAAGCGAAAGCTTCCGACTCCATTGACTCTGGCTCCAATTCACTTTCTATTGAAAAACTGTGGCCCCTCTCTCTCTGGGGTTTTTATTTCACTATTTTGTTCCAAAATTAAGAACATTAATAACAGACAAATCAGGCTCCTTCTTTCCCTGAGGTTGCTCCCGCTAGCGTTAGCAACAGGTTTGATTGACAGCGTTGCCCACTCCCTGCCAAACCAGCGGTGGGGGTGGGAAGGGGTGTTACCTTCAACAGCCTTGCTCCTGATTGACTCTTTGGTTGCTATGATACTCGCGGTCGGAATTTCAAATATAGAACTGTGCTCCAGATTAGCCGCTATAACTGCTAGCTTCGATGAGCTTCATTTGGAGATGAACACTTCTTCATACAGTCTATGGTCCACACACACTGTGACAGGTGAAGTGTCCCTGTCCACATAGTGACAGGTGAAGTGTCCCTGTCCACATAGTGACAGGTGAAGTGTCCCTGTCCACACAGTGACAGGTGCCTCTTGCGTCCTCAGGGAGACTCGGGCGGTCCGTTGGTGTTGAAGATAAACGGGTCATGGGTACAGATGGGCGTGGTCAGTTTCGGCATCGGGTGTGGTTTGCCGCAGTACCCAGGCGTCTACGCCAAAGTGTCCCGCTACCAAACCTGGATCAGCGGCCGCACCGACTCCGACCCGCCTGGCTTCGTGGACTCTGAAGGGAACATGTCCAGCGCAGGGGTGCACCTGTCCACACACCTGTCCCTGTCCCTGATCCTGTCTGCCCCTGTGGCTCTGCTCTACCTACACCTGCTGCCATAACAACTCACCTGTCCACCTGACCTCTCACCTGTCCCCTCACCTATCCCCTCACCTGTCCTCTCACCTGTCCCCTCACTTGTCGCCTCACCTGTCCCCTCACCTGTCCTTTCACCTGTCCACTCACCTGTCCTCTCACCTGACCCTCTGCCTGTCGCCTCACCTGTCCTCTGACCTGTCCCCTCACCTGACCCGTCACCTGTCCTCTCACCTGACTCCTCACCTATCCCCTCACCTGTACTCTCACCTGACCCCTCACTTGTCCCCTCACCTGTCCTTATACCTGGCCTTTCACCTGTCCCCTCACCTGTCCTCTGACCTGTCGCCTCACCTGTCCTCTCCCTTGACCCCTTACCTGTCCCCTCACCTGTTCTCGCACCTGTCCTCTCACCTGTCCCCTCACCTGTCCCTTTTCATAAGTGCAGGTCGTTATCTGTACTCTACAAACAAAAATCACAAAAAATGATCAAATGTTTTAAAATATAAATGCAAATTTCACATTTTTATAACTTGTACTTGGGGTATGGGCTAAATATATGATCTTTAGAAGCCTTCAAAGAAGAGACGTTTCAGCGGTGGTCCCTGTTTACTTCCTAACAGCATTATTCATTGTTATGCCCGTTACTCCCCAGTTTGAGTCATCTGCCAAATCTGTGTCGATCATGCCAGCTTGAGTCATTAGCTTAACTTTATTTTCATTATTGACTCCAGAAGCAGTTGTATGTTGTGTTAGTTAAACCTTAGTTCTGCTTCATCAACTGAAATTGAGTTTTTTTGATAAGGTTGTCGTTTCGATGAATATTGTGATTTAAAATGTGCAAAGTATAACATAATGATCCACAGGTGTCAGAGATTAGAACTATAGAGTGACAAGAACAATAAGGCTGATTTAAAACCTGACCCAGTGTCCAGATGAGCACTGTGGAAACGTCTCATCTTTAAGCCTCTGGGGTTTTTTGGGTTTTTTTTTTTACCTTTATTTTGATTTAAAATTTGAAAGTATTTACTGTAAATAATCTTAGTGCACAGTAAAAGTCAAATACCCCCTCTTTAATACCCCATAGAAGTAAATACCCTCTCTTTAATACCTCATAGAAGTAAATAGCCTCTCTTTAATACCCCATAGAAGTAAATACCCTCTCTTTAATACCTCATAGAAGTAAATAGCCTCTCTTTAATACCCCATAGAAGTAAATACCCTCTCTTTAATACCCCATAGAAGTAAATACCATCTCTTTAATACACCATAGAAGTAAAATACCATCTCTTTAATACACCATAGAAGTAAAATACCATCTCTTTAATACCCCATAGACGTAAAATACCTCCTCTTTAAGTGTCTGTTCTATATTAATCACTGGAAGTGGCTCTGGTGTTTTTAATGAAGTTTGTACGATTACTCTTTTTTGCACTAATGTTTGCACACTGTGTGGAAATTGTTCTGTAGTACTTGTACTGTAGTACTTGTGCTGTAGTACTTGTACTGTAGTACTTGTATTTTTAGTTCAACTGAAGTATCACGGGTATTGTGCAGTAATAAACTGAAATGTGTTTTGTGAAGTTTGCTCTGATGCCCTGTAGTCATTCCACTTGGATTTACAGTTTGTCTGACGGGTTCTGATGCATGTCCTGAATCTGGAGGATAAAACCTTTAAATAAAAATTATACTTTTACACAAATCAAGACACAGTTTGTGAAGAAAAGATGAAAATGTGTAGAAACTGACACAAAGTAGAGAGTCCCACACTGATGACGTCATCTGTGTGACGTCACACTGATGCCGTCACACTGGGAGAATTCTGTCCAAACATTTGGCTTAATTTAAACAAGAAACACATTTTTCTGAAACTTTAAACACGATTCTAACAAAATAAAGATGTTTTCTTACATTTTATTCAAAGAGCTTTGGCTCAGTGTTGCTTTGCATGGAGCTATAATAGTTCTTATTGTAAATCCATGTTGCTAGGATATTTTCACATTATAAATATGAAATATGAAATGTACAATACAGAATATGTATCGTGATGAAGGACGCACCCTGAAAATGCATCGGCGTTGGTCTTTAAAACCTGTGAATAAATCTGACAGTACTGTGCTTTGTGTTCTGTCTCAATGTAAAACTACAGGACTGAAACATTTGAAAAAATATATAAAAGTGTTTTTTCTGACGAGAGTTGTGATTGTGATTAGAGATTTGAGTTTTAATAAAAAGCCTCATTTCAAACTTCAAATTTAAACACGGCCAGAAAAATCCACAAAAAAAATGAAATCTGAACTGATATAAGAATACAAGAATCACATTTAAGAACAGGGAGGGCATCTGACACACAGAGAGGGCATCTGACACACGGGGAGGGCATCTGACACACATATTTAGCAGTGAGTGTGAGTAAATACCAGAATACCAGAGATTACAGCATTACAGCATTACAGCATTACTCATATGACGTACAGATGTGTATAGAGTTTGCATGTTCTCCCTGTGTCTCTGTGGGTTTCCTCCAGTTTCCCCCATCAACCTAAAACAAAACATGCACAACTCCAGCTAAGGTAGTCCTGATCAGGACTAAACCATCACTAAATTAAAGCCGCAAGGGGCGATGATAGCCCTTGCCCCCATGCGCATGCCCCTCCCATGTGAATGCCAGGGAATCGCGACAGCCCCTGCATCGTGATCGCCCTTGCATCGCGACAACCCCTGCATCGCGACAGCCCCTGCATCACGACAGCCCCTTCATCACAAGTGTCTCTGCCTAGTGACCACCGTTGAATTGCGCCCACCCCTGAATTGTGACCTGTGTCAATTTTCAATCACTTTGCACTTTGCAGTTTTGAGTCACAGCGCATTCACTAGAATGGGGAGTTCGGATGACCCTAGAGCAAAAAACTGAAAACATTTGAGCATGGGTCTAATTATGTTTCATGATCAGGGGCACATAAAGGAATTTTCAGCAAAATTTTGACAATTTTTGTCAAAGTCATTTTTTTCTCCCCAGTCCTATTGATGGCGCTGTAGCACTGAGCATTAAGTGTGAATTATGAATTTAATCGGTGTCAGCCAGTGTATAAATGACTCAAATTTCAGCCTGGTCAGACAAAGTATTTGCATGAAAGATTTTTTAAAGGTTTTTTTCCTAAGTCTTTGCGCCCCTGCTGGCCAACCATGAAAAATGTCCTAGGTTCATATAGAATTTAATCCCCAAGTTTCGTACAAATCAGATAATGCTGATGTTTGATGTATAGGCTACGGGGTGCTATAGTGTACACTGGTCATATGATTATTAGTAAGTTACATTTAGGCCAGAATCCCACAATTGTTATTCAAATTTGAGCTATGTAGGCTATGGAAGCCCGTTTCCACCATGGAAAAAAAATAAATAAAAGCCCCACAGGAAGCTGAAATTTTGAGTTAAAAAAATTCGTAATTAGGACATTAAAACTCATAATTTGGAGATTAAAACACGTAATTACGAGTTTCTGGGTAAATAAACAGGAAGCCCATTCTAAGTATTTACAAAATGGCTGGGGAGTTGGCAGAGAAGTACTTAAGAGACAGCTTTACAACTAAGGAAATATTGCGTTTTCTTGAACATTCACATGGAATAACAGTGAGCAAACGCACCCTTGAACGCACTTTAAGCAAGAGGAGTCTATGGCGCAGAAAAAATAAAACAAATGTGGCTGAAGTGGCAGCTTTTATTGAGCAACAACTGGAGACATCTGGTCAGTACCATGGTTATCGATGGATGCACCAAAAATGCTGGGTAAACAATATTGTGACAGAGAGAGAAACTGTCCGTATTTTACTGCGTTTATTGAACAGTAAAGGTGTTGATCTGCGGTCAAGAAACAGATTACGAAGATGAATATATACCACAGTCGGGGCTCAAATTTTGTCTGGCATATAGATGGTTATGACAAACTCAAGCCATTTGGAATAGCGATCAGCGGGTGTATAGATGCTTTCTCCAGGAAGATCATTTGGCTTGAAGCCTATAAAACAAATAATGATCCAAAAGTTGTTGCTGGGTATTTTATGGATGCTGTAATCACTGCAAATGGCTGTCCTGCAAGAGTGAGGCTTGATTTGGGAACAGAAAATGGACATATTGCTTCAGCACTTTTTGCATCACTCTGGAAATAAAGCTGAAACAACCCCAAGCCCAGTACCTTTGGTCCTAGCACGGGAAATCAGCGAATTGAACGATGGTGGCTCACCCTGCGAAGTGTGTTCAGTACTGGATGGAGTACTGGATGGTCCTGCTGGATGGTCCCGCTCATGTCCAGAATGACTCGCGGAGGTCATTCTGGACAGGCTTCCTGTTTATTTACCCAGAAACTCGTAATTACATGTTTTAATCTCCTAATTATGAGTTTTAATGTCCTAATTACAAGTTTAAAACTCAAAATGATGAGTTTTAAATCTCATAATGATGAGTTTTAAATCTCATAATGATGAGTTTTAAACTCGTAATTACGAGTTTAAAACTCAAAATTTCAACTTCCTGTGGGGCTTTTATTTTTATTTTTTCCAGGGCAGAAACGGGCTTCCATAGTAAGCCAATGTCCGTGGTCGTGAAAAGTCATTAAAGAAACATTAAATGAAGGTGTTTTTCACACGTACTATGCAAAAACCATAGAGTATCCCAAAAAAAGTATAACTTTTGAATGCAAAAAATTTTTTTGCAAAGTTTCACCAATTAATGTAAAAGTAATTTTTTTCTTCCCATTGTAATCTTTGTGCGTTCCTATAGGTGTCACTCTAGCACTGATCATTGTGTTTGACATATCAGTGGCAGCCAATGTATAAGTGATTCAAATTTCAACATGCTCGTACTACGCATGTGCGTGTAAGATTTTTTTTTTAATTTTTTTTTTTTGGGAGTCTTTGCGCCCCTGCTGGCCAACTGTGAAAAAATGCCCCATATCCATAATGGAATTTTTTGCATCTTCTCATGCATAGATTTTAATCTCCAAGTTTTGTACAAATCAAATAATGCTGACATTTCATGTCTATGGTAGGGGGCGCTATAGTGTAGACTTTTTTCTTATGCTCTATAGTTCATTATATTCGAGCCAGGAGGATGATTTAGTGACTGAAATTTGAAGTCTCTAGGCCAATGCCTGTGGCCGTGAGAAGTTATCAAAGAAACAGGAAATGAAGGCGTTTTTCACCGGCGTGCTACACATAAACCATAAGGAGTATCCCAGAAAAATTGATAACTTTTGTAAATCTATATCTCTCCATGTGGCATGTTAAATATGAGCTCATGAGCCTACTCCACAATTTGC
>KN475403.1:0-15395 GCA_000787095.1 Periophthalmodon schlosseri | reverse complement strand
CACATTATGTCCTCCATGATCTGCACTTTTTAAAAAAACCTGAAACGACTCTGTCCTCAGCTCACCTCCATTTGTAACACATTATCTTGTCTAGTATTTCTCATCTTGCATAAGGTTCACACAGGGACCATTAAAAGAGGTAGAAAGGCTGGTGAGTATCATTAACACTGAATCATAGGGCACTACTGGATTTTATAGTTGAAAAATCTAATTTGAATGATACAGTAAGTTATATTCTGTACTAGACACACACTCCAATGTATAGAGAAATGAAAATACTAGTCTAGTCTGAAATGTTATGTTTTTTTATGGTAAATTATTTAGGAATAAGCAAGAGTCTCCCCAGCACTTCAGAGCCAAGGTGGCAACAGCAAAACTCCTCATGTCGATAAATTTGTGACATGAAATCAAATTTGAGATAAACATGCCATTATCTGGTAGGTAAAGTCAATGAAACTGAAACGCACTATTAAAAAAATACTCAATTACCTGGCATTTGAACACAAAATGCGTGATGGTGGTGATGTCATTCAGCAGGTCGGGTGATCAACTTTGGAAAACAGCACCGATGCCAACAGTGGCATTAATGCTTATATACAGTAACCAATGGAATAAAGCACTATGGAAGCACCGACACAGTGCTAGAATTCAATTGGAAATGGAATATTGTGAGAAAAAAAGACCAACAGAGCATGTGAATGGTAAAAGTTTATTGGCTAAAGCCTCGTCATGTGGCTCTAACGCCTGCGATGGCACCTCAGTGAGCTCTCCTGCGGACCCTGTGGGCCCTGCCCCCCCTCCTGCGCCGGCGCTTGGACATAGCGTGGTCAGCCATAGCCATGTGTCTGCGTCTAGCCAAGTGACGTAATGACATCACACGGAAACATCCACATTCTACTGAGTGATGTCACTCCGCAGCCCAGGCGCTCAAGTTAAAAAAACAATGGCACAAAAATACGAGAGCCAACCCATAAATACAAATAATATCTCACTACCTTACATAATGATCTGACAACCGCCTAACTCACAGCAGACCCTAAAACTGTACCCAGAATCCTTTTTGTGTCCAGAGCGCTCGGCATCAAAGCTAAAGAGGCATCCTGGTGGGAGTTCTAAAATAGCCAGCGCTGCTACAGGAAGAGCAGAGCGCGGCTAAGTGGATTAGGCAGAAAAGAGGAGCACTTATGAGTGAAGCGACTCAGACTGAAACTGAATGAAAAAGGCCTGAGAAGTTCACCGCGATGGAAAGGCTAAATACCACCGAGCAAGCAGACGATCAATTATTCAATATCACATCTGGGTCTGCTGCCTGCACAGGCCAAATAATAGACAGAGGAGTAAAAGTAGTGTAATATGCTAGGAGAGAGTTCAAGCAAAAAGACCAAAAGAATACGTAATAAAATGTGTGCAAATTCCTCAAATTTCTCAAATTCCAGCATTGGACACAAAAAATATGTTTCTGATGACATTCTGATTCTTATTCTTTAAGATGATTAAAACACTACAGTGTGATTGAATGCTTATTGAGGTTAATCCAACAACAGAGGTAAATGCGTTCTCTGCACATGACCCAATCTTCAAAGCTCCAAGGCCAACCTGCCAGGAGAGGGACAACAGCAGCAGCAAACTAAATATACTGTGTTTTTATAGAAAATGTTAGACCTCTACAAACATGTTTTGAAATGTTGTGCAGCCTTATTGGTTAGGACAGTCTAGATGGATTCAGTAGTTTTAGAATAAAGTGATGAGCGAGATGAGACAAAAACACTCAAAAAAGCCGTAGATAGTTCAAGCCCAGGATCTTGCTACTAGTACTAAGCACACTACCACAAAAGACTGCTTAGAGGCTTTGTCAATCCAGATAGATTGGGCCACGAGTATTTAGCAAATGGCCAGTTTCATGTTACCAACTTTCCCTTTCTATAGTTTCAACAAGTTTTAAAGTTCAGACATGTCGTTGGTCTTTTTTATTGACTCTGCCGTAATATGAGATTATGTGTGCAGTGAATTCAACACACTCACACAGACTTTATCCCTCTGCACTAGAGCTTTGAACATCCGCCAAAAGAAATCTCCTCTCAGGGAATAAATCTAGTGACACAGATTTCCCAGAGCCCCTTCAAAGCTCTACACTCAAATGGAAATAAATAAATAAAAACAAACTATATGGTTGAGATTATAGGTTGTGTGGTTCCAAAACTATCTTCATTATATATTTGTAGTGTTTGGTGTGGTTTGGCTAAATAACCCAGTTTCTTTTTGTTTGTTTCTTATTTTTAACTTTATTTGGAAGTCAGATTCAATCCATGAGTTAGACCTGTCACGATGACAAACTGTGACAATATATTGTTACAGAGAAATATTGCGATAAACGATAATATTGAAACTACTTGACTGACATAAAGCAAGATAATCCCAGTAAACCAATTTAAAATTAGCAAGATAATCCCAGTAAACCAATTTTAAAATAAAAAATCATTAAAAAGCCTGAGCTGCAACAAATAAATGTCAGAATTAATGGATAATCAGCCACAGAAGTTATTTATTCTACTCTCTATGTCTCAAATCTTACATTATTACATAAAAATGGCAAAAATCTCCCCAAAGAAAAAGTACCCAAGATAGATACTGAGCCCTAAAATATATTGTTCCAACTATCATATATTGAAGTCAATATAGTAATTATTGTGACAGGCCTACCATGAGTACAAAAATACTTAGATCTAAATCACAAAATGTAATTCACCAAACAGCTTGTGCAGGTAATTACTACTATGGAAGGCCTTCAGCTATTTTCACACTACTGTATGGAGTATATGCGAGACAAGATGGTATCTCCTATGAACATACGATCTCTGTGGCCCTACACTGCTATATTTATTCTCTACTAATTTAGACCAGCCAAGGTTTTCTCAAAGGCTTCCAGATATTTAACAAGGCCACCACCTCTGATTTTACTTTAAAAGTCTTAACTTTATTTTATTTTTAAATATTTTCATTAAGTTACTTATGTAGACTTTTATTCTAATGTATTGGTGATAAAAGTTGTTGCCAATAATACATTTGGTAACTAGTGTTTTCATTCAGCAGCATTTTGACATTCATACATTTACATTTACTATACTACAAGGGTGTCTGATTCTTCCTTCTTAGACTAGCCTACTATTATACAAGCAGAACTCTGTGGCACCACCACAACTGCTACTACTTCAACTGCTGCTCCTACTTTTTTCAAGTTATTTATTCATATATAATTTGCTTGTAAGGTGATTACAGGTGGCAAGTCAAAAAGCAAGTTTGTGTACTTCTTGGACATCAGTCAAGCAATAAGAGACAACCAACATTTCACTTTCAAATTCACAACTTGTTATCCTTGATAGCAGTGGTTCTCGAAATTTATATAAAAAAAATATTGGGTCTTCCAAGTACCACCAGATCTAAAAAAGGCCTATTCTAGGTCTACAATACAGCAAAATCAGGTCTTACATACTGCTATATAAATGTAATATTTTGTGGTCAGTGCCTTCTATCTTTTCAGATGAAGTCCCTGTGGAGTGATCAGCAGGTGGGATGTGAGGAGAGTCTGTTGTTTTTGGTGTTCAGGAAGAAGCGTCTGGGGAGGAGCATATGTCCCAGTACAGGCCTGTGGTGTAAGCATGGCCACACTCCACTGCCCACACTGACTGTATACTCCACGGAGATACTGCTATAGTGTTAGTGCAGTCTTAGTTTGTGAAAGAGGGGAGCCAACACACAGCTAAAGACTGGTGTCCCAACATATTGTGGCACAGATGGCACTGGGATGTTCTCCAGAAATGAGCAGCTCTGTGGGAATATACTGAAGAATCAATAATATATGAAGCAATAAGCTATAATGAGTTAATGTGATGTCAGTCATTTGTATAATTAATGAGAAATGTACAATATAGTTTCATTAAGATATGTAACGGGCGACACAGAAAATTACTGGCATGATGATGTTAAGTTGCCAATGCAAATGTTTGAGTCAAATGCATTGTGATATAAAAAGGACACAACAAGGCAGATTAGGTTTAATTTCAGACTTGTATGTATTATATAGTGCAAGCTACGTTTTGATTTGTAGCCAGTAAAGGCCCTCATGTTTACAAAAAACAAAACTGTGCATGAAATGATATGTGCAACAACCTATGCCAGTAGTGAAATGAAGGGGGTGTGATCATGTGACATTTTATGTTCAAATTTGGAATTGAACACAATATCTTACATGAATGTGCCTATTTACAGTTCCAACAGGTTTTAATTATAGTATCTTAAGTATCCTTCAAATTAACATATTTGATACTTTGATTTGAAGTATCTTTTGGTTCACGACTAACTGCCTCAAAACAAACCTCAATTCAGTCCGACAATAACCAAAAAGTACCATTCTGATTCAGACTGTATTACCTAAAACACTGTCTGAATGATTTAACAGTCTATGGGCAAATCAGATGCAACAGGTCTGAACCAAACACATTCTGCTGTCAGGGGAAAGCTGAGCTACTGTGAAGAAAATGGAAACAAAATCTAAACTGATAACTTTCAAGACAGAGGCAAGCGATAGTGATAATACACACCACCATACTAACCTGAAGGAGTCAGGGGAAGACATTGATAATGTCTACCACTAGCTCCACCGCATCTCCATTACCCCCAGTTATTGAAAAGTGAAGGACACCTAGCTGCTAAAGGGACATGTCTGAAGAACATCCAAAATCATGTAGCTACATGAGAGAAAAGTCTGAGGAACATCCTAAATCCTCTAGACCTATAGTAGAACCTATATAGAGAAATCTGAAGAACATCTTGGGTCCTTTTGGGCAAGTCAAAAGACCATCCAAGGTTTTCTAGCTGCTACAGAAACAAGTCTGAGGAACATCTAAAGCCCTCTAGAACCTAGAGAGAAATCTGAAGAACATCCAAGGTTCTCCAGCTGCACGATGGACATGTCTGAAGAACATCCAGTGTTCTCTAGCACCTATAGAAACAGCTCTGAGGAACAAGATGCTTTACCTGCTATTTGTACATGTCTAAAGAACATCCAAAGACCTCTAGAAGTAATAGAAACAAGTCTGAGGAACATCCAATGTCCCTATTACCTATATGGAGAAATCTGAAGAACATCTAGGGTCCTTTAGCTACTACTGGGACAAGTCTGAAGAACATCCAAGGTTCTCTCAGAAATGATTATGCCCCATCTGCATCTGATATATAAGTGAGAACAGCATCTTTCTCATTTTGAGAAATAATTGCACAGTATTATATGATCTTCAAAATCTGTCGAACTGAAAACAATACCTTTTTAATGTTAAAATGTCATTAAAAATAAATGTGTCATCTATCTAAGTGACAATAGTCAAAAGTCAAAATAGAGAGCAAGAGTAGAGTAGAGAGTATTTTTACATTAAGTTGATCAAAGGTCTCTTATGGCACCTTTAATTCACAATACAAGGTATTATCCCACTGATCACAATTGTGACTAACCATAAAACTCACTTTTTCATGTACTTTTTGACAATTTTCATAGCAAATAATACTTGATAATGCCAAAGTACTACAAACGGCGTATGAATTTCATAATTTCATCTTTGGGAAAAATGTGGGCATTAATGGGTTAAAACCATGCAAGGTACAATTTTAATCAGAGGCACAGAGCTAGGCCAATAGTGGCTTGATAACGTAGGCTTAAATAACAAATAACGTTTCATTTATTCGTAACAAAAAATTGAAAACATGTGCAAATCACTACATGGGTCTATTCATTACAGGAGAACACTTTATTAAAGAAATTAGCTTAATCCGATTAGCCAAACGCACCCTTGGCAAGATTCATTTGAAGACTCTAATGACAACTCATGCAACAGTCTAGACGAGAGACCACCATTTTACTAGTCTATACCCTATATGTACATCAATTATCAAATTATGCAACTCCAAGCAGATAGACTAGCCTATAGGTGAACACATGTGCATTTACTACAACCAGAAACACATTTGACATTTTTAATTGACACCGCTGAAACAAACCACTGGGATGAAGATGCGAAGCAAATTAATGCCAAATTCAGCTTTTAGGCGCGCACCGTGCACAAGTCAGTGCAATAGGTCCTCATCCCTCCAACACGTGTGAAAAAGGCACGATTTAAATCCTTTCAGCACCAATTTACCGAAGTCACAGTCGAATAAATTGTTTGAGCAGCTTGTCAGTCACTGAGCATTACATTACGCATTTCCAAAGTGGCATTTTTTGGGTACACTACGAAACCAGAAAGCAGCATCTCGTGTCATTTTAACAGACCGCTCAATCACACTGTTCTCACCTGCTATATGCCAGAGCAGGAGCAGCCGGGAAACGAACATCTTCACCAAGCGAGCAGTCTTATCCATGGCGCTGACAGCGAAATTAAACGTAAAAGAGCCTCAATAATGACTGAAGAAAAAGATGCCCTACTCGCAGCTCATCGCTCCTCCGCTGGCTGCGCTTGTGTGGAGGGAGGAGGAGGAGGGAGCGCGCTGGATGGACTCAACTGTAGGCTGAGATTTTGGTCGCAGATTGGCGCGGAGTGTGGTAGTAGTCTTTAAGCGCACCGCCCACTGCCCTGAATGAAAACCACTGCTTTAGTATTCTTATAGCGGGCTCTCACAGGAGCGAAGAGGGGTGTGTGGATATGAGCGTGTACTACTTGCTTTTGTTATAGTGTAAGTAGTTGGCATGCTATTCATAACATCAAAATGTCTTTTAAAAGGGATAGCTCCTCAGTAGGCTTCCAAGGATATGTGATGATTGTTTTATACAGTATAGATTGCCATTGTTCTATAACCAAATCTTCCCTGACTGCCAGACAGTAGTGGAACGTAACGAAGTAAAAGTAGTAAAGTATTGTACTTAAGTCTAAAGTTTAGGTATCTGTACTTTACTTAATTAAATTTTTGATAGTTTTTACCTTTGCTTCACTGCATTTGAGAGCAGGTATATCTATAGTTTCAACTCCACTACATTTTTGAACTGGACTGAAAAGTAAAAAGTATTTTTTATCACCGTTTGAGACCTGCTGAAAAGACTGAGGGGTTTACTTTTGACATGTTCATAGTAGCAAACAAAAATATACAAAAAAAATAATAAAAATCGATCAATTCAGTTGCTTCGGATGATTCTGCACAAATCTGTATCAAAACGCTTTGTTAGATGTCAAGATCTGCACAAAATACCTTTTCTTTAAGTATATTTTTAAATGGGTAATTTTACTAAGTACATTTATTCATATGATACTTTTACTTTTACTTGAGTATTTTTTTGCTCCAGTATCTGTACTTTTACTTAAGTAACAAAATAAAGTACTTCTTCCACCACTGCTGCCAGTGATGTGGCTGCCAAACTGTACCAACAGCCTTTTCTGCAACAACCGCTCTCACAGCACATTCACACAAGAGGGGAAGTGTCTTGCCCAAGAACACAATAGCGGTATAAGCTACAAGTTCATGATTCAAACTACAAACCTTCCAGTTAGACGATAGCTTCACAGGAGAATGAATATCTAAGGATGATCAAATTAAATCACATTAAACAAATGCATACTTTAATAGTTATAAGGGGCAGAAGCGTTACAGAAAAATCACGTCTTCAAATGTAAGTATTTCCAGAGATAAGGTCTGTTACTAAAAACACAAAAAACTCTTAAATGTTACCTAATGCCATGATTAAAACTGCAGTATTCCCATGGCTCTCACAATGGCTTGGTGCTGTGTGGAGTGAATGAGAGTTAGCTGTTTGTTAGCAGAGTTTGTGAGACAGACTTCAGTCAGACACTCTGCTCTTGTTCCTGTGTGCATTCATTATCATACATTAAAAGCATAATCCTCTTTAGGACCAGTGTGTCAATGTAGCACCAACATTTTTTGGACTCCTGATACAATATCTTTAGAACCAGGATTTCCGGACAGAAGAGTGAGAGCTGTAAGAAGATTAATTATACATTTGCGCAAACATTGTGACATTAATATTACAACAATCTGGGATTACAACTGATTGTTTTTCTCTTCATTAGACCAGTAATTTCACCACTACAATTTTTCATCATCCTCCATTTAAATGTGTTGCCTCCTTTTCTCATACAAAGCATTTTAGATGATCCCAGAAACATGTTAAAAATGCACATATATGTCTGATTGTTCTATTTTCTGTGTCTTTTTGTGGAGAAAATGATGGAACAAACAAATATGCAAAGATTTAGTTTTTTGCAGACAATACTAAATAACTATTCCGCTCCTATACATTTCTAAACAATGTTATTCTGGAAACATTTTACTTCAGTCTCCAAAATATCTAACATGAGTTGCCTTATCTGAAATCCAATGTCCAAACTAGACTGCTTGCATTATAATTAATGGATGACATGTTAATTGCTTCTGCTGGTAGGAGAGGGTTTTTGTGGGTCACTAATGTATCCACTGGTAAAATAATTCAGGATGATTTCAAGTCTTAGATCTAAACCAGGACTGCAACACTAAAACATAACAAAATCAGAAATGCATCAATTAACACTGACATGCTGGAAGATATGGTAGCTGACTGAACAACTGCAAATACAGGAAAAAAATATGGGTGGTGTCCCTTTAAAGATTTATATAAACTACAGTCGCAATATGCCAAACCTATGTTGACCTTCTGCTGAGATTCCCTCCTGTTTCTGTGGATGCATTTGTAACACAGAGCAGCGGATCTATGGATTATGGATTACGCGTTTTCCCTTTGAGTCTGATTATTCTGGGAGAAAAAGGGGTCAGCCACAAATCAGGAAATCATTTTGGTCCAAGTCCCTTTCCACTGCTCCGTCTCATCTCTGCTTATGAGAAAATTCACACACATGGATATTCTGCACCACTGTAAAGGTCAACAGTTCTGCAGTTTTCTATATTTCTATGCCATTTCTTTCCAAATGTTCCAAATTCTCGTCTAGTAAAGGCGAAGCAGAGATGCACTAAAAGTGATTGATGGAATTTTAAATTCAAATCTCAAACAATGTGTTGAGTGCTCCAGCATATTCGTGCATTAATGTAGAACAAGACGACAGGAAGGGCATCCGGGGCAATATCAGATTGGAAAGTATGGTATTAAACTTGTCTATCTCCATGGAGACAAGCAGAAGACAAGCCAAGTTAGAGGTCAGATCTGTGGAGAGGAGAGCCAGCTCACAGTATAAATGTATGCTTTTCTTTGGCAATAAAAACATTGAATGGTAAGTTACATACGTTGAATGCAGTACTGTGGAACATACCAGGTACAGCTATATTATCACCATGAAGACAAGCAGGTGGCAGATCCTCCACCAGATATCATGTTGCTAATGTACCCACCGTCTGACCCCTATTATGGCTTACAGTGAATGCAGTTCACAGTTAGCAGTGGTATTGACTTCCATGGAGGCAGCTGGAGGTCAATGACTGGTCCAGAGCAGATTCACACAAATCAATGTGAACTGAAGCAGGGGTCGACGTCTCTGTGTGCGGCCCATGACATCCAGTGGTTCAACACGAGGAGAAAGTACGGTCAAATAAAATATATTATTGTTTAGCGGGGGGGAAATCACAAAAAGCACTAAAGATACCTAAATATGACTAAGGATTAAGGACAAAGACTAGACCACATCCATCTGAATCTTGAGGAAAGTTTCCTAAAAGTCCTGGTACCATCCACGAACCCACACCACATTTTGAAAGTGTATCAGTTCAACTTTTGACCTTCAGTATGCTCAGAGTGTGAATGAAACTGCTCTATAAAAGTAGCTACTGTAAACAATATCAAGTCTCTATAGAAAAACATTGGAGGAATCCGGCTGCAGGCGGTAGTACTTCCTATAGTGAGCTGATGTCATGGCTCTCACTCGTTGGAGTCATGGTGAGAGGGAACAGAATCCTGCTGCTGACAGCTCTGTGCGCTGTGAGGACTCCAGTGACAAAGTGTGGATCTATCGCATATGTTATAAATCAGGGTCTCCCAAAAAAGGGATCATGGAGCATGGAACTATATAAAAGTGTATGGAATATATTTCAGTTGGTATATTTTAGTGACATAATACTAAACAACAGTATCAAATATTCTGACACATTTTAACATATTTAGTTGCTACCAAATGACTGCAGTCCCAGGTAGTTTGCATGGTTATTTTGAGGGTCCCAAAGACAGGAACCCACAAACCTATGGATAATTTCCTACTTCAAAAATAAAATCTTGTATGTTTTATATTTTATGTTGGTTGTATTGCTGTCTTGTGTTGTTGTTCAAGTGGTAATTGATTTACTTTTTTATTTACCTTTTCTTAATTAGTAGCTTTTCAATCTACTGTCCATTTGTAACAGTAACACCATCTTAAATTATCTGCACCTTAAATTTTTGAATGTTTTTCACACATTGCTAGTCCTTTCTTGTCTATACTATACTATACCTCTTGATCCTTATAGTCACCTACACGAGGAATGCCCGGTCCAAAGGGGGAGCCTGTAAAGAAGTGAAGTACCCCAAGTTGAAAATGGTAAGAAGAGGACACTTGTTGAGGGTGAACCACACAGATTTGGAGTGCAGAGAGTAAAATGGAGCAGGACATTGACAGAGATCGGGGCCCACTGAAAACTCTGAGAAACAAACACTTTACAGAAGAGGGAGAAGTGGGTGGAACCAAGAGAGCGTTGCTTTTCATTCAGACACTTTCAGGCAAATGGGAGAGAGGGGGATTTCTGCCCAGCTCCATGGAAACCTGCTCAACTATTCAGATTCACTGTAAAAAAGAGAGTTAATCAACAACATCCATGTTATTCCGGTGCCAAAGTGAAAACGTAAAACAAAACATTTTGACCCTCTAATGGTGTAGGTTAACTGTTTTGTAAAAGTGGTTCTATTATATTCGCTGAGCTACTCTAGTCAGTTGACAGTAGCATTTGGAGGATTGACAAACAGTGATAAAAATAAAAAGTGTGGTTGATTAGAATGTTTAAATAACCATTAAGGTTACATTTCAATCATACACCTATGTAAAATTAAACAGATCCAAAGAAAATACATAGTTGCAGCGTGTTGGGTAAGCCAAGTAGCCTTAATACAATTTTTCAATAAATAAACATATATAATATATAAATATAAATTTTAGGACAGTCAAGGAATTAGTCCACATACATAACTAACGAACTAGAAAGAGCTAGAGAGGGTTTTCGCTTCTCTAGATCTTGCTTTATTGAGCAGAGTGCGCCATCAAGTGGTAGACTGTGTAAGGACCGTGTCTGCTCTCAGAGAGTAACACAGGCATAGGAAAATGTCTATTTAATTAAAAACCTTAACAATATGAACATGGAAAATTAAAACTACATTATTTAATATAGAATACCTTCCAAAATAAAGTTAATCAAATTTGAATACAGCAGTAGTAGATGGTTTGTTGTTTTCAAGGTTGGAACTGTGACTCATGTAATCTCATAATGCCAGATGCAAAACAATTTATGTAAAGGTTACTTTAATATGCCATCTCTCATAACATTTACATAGCAAACAAATATAAACAAAACTGTTAAAATTATGCATCTATTCTATTTCCAATGTATTAGCTACAGAATGCACAGGCCATATTGTGACTTGGGTCATTGACTTCCTGCACACTGTTGCACCACATCTTTCAGTATATTTGGATGGTCTCTGAATTGTCTTTTGAGTCAGTGTTGATGTAAACGATGGTAAACTTCTTGCCCTTTTTGCCACCATTTGCAGTGGCCTCTCATTTTCACTGTGGCTGAATGGTGAAAGGTCTTCTAACAAGTTGCTTAATTTTCCAGAAGTCTCCTCAAGTTTGTCTAGGTCCTCAATGAAATACAGTTTATCCAGCAGTTCTTTGGTGAGTTTGATGCACTTATTCTTAAGGCGTGTTTTTCTGGCTCGTTTCTGAGCTGGTGATTCACCTTCTGTGGTTTCATTATCCTCTGCAAAGACAGATGAAAATCATCGATTCTCACAGTGCTATGCAAAGAAATCCCAAATATTAACATGTTTTATGCCTTTTTTGTTACAACAACCTTCGTACTCTTTTTCTCCAATAAGATGTTTGATGAGACATTTCAATTGAACATGCACACATTTAGAGCTTCACTTACTCAGTCTTTTCCTTCTTTTCTTCTTTCCATTGAGTTCATCCATCTCATGACCACTGTGCTCACTGTGGTGTGTGATGACGAAGCAGGTCTCCCACACCACAGGGTCTTGTTGTAAAGCTAGTCTCAGTGCCTTCGAGGTTCTCTTACGAGTCCTCTCTTTGTTATCACTGAGCTACAATGAAGAATGCATATAAATACCACCCAGTAGTTCAGGTAGTCAGAGGAAGTATAAAGCCACCATATACTATCAAATATTTCCACAATAATAGTGTAGAAACTAGATTATAATAAAATAAGTCAACATTGAGTATTAATATTGCACCACTTTATTATCTCTCACAATAAATACTATGTCTGGGTTGTTATCGATCTTCAAGTGGAAAGTTCTATTCATAAAGTTAAAATAGTTTAAAACGCAATATAACATATTGTTGACTTACCTTGAATTTAGGGAACATTGCAATCTTGCTGATGCATATATTGGCTGGACACCCAACTTTTTTAGTGTATGGTGAAGGAGATGTCTGACTCAGTGTGCTGTAATCCTCCATCTGTTTAATTGGAAAGATAAATAAAATTTAATCTTGCTCTGATGTTATTCGATACCCCACATTTAAAGTTGTAAGCAAAGCTTCTAATATTTTCAACACTGGTATTATCTTCTGACACTTTTTGTCGTTTGTGTCTAAAGCTGACTGCCCAATCAGAAACCAGAATGAGCTCCACATTTGGATTGCCAGATTTATGTCTAAAACCATTAGGAAATGAACCTAAAAGGGCTCTTACTGATGTGAACACTCACCCCAAAAACTTCAGGATTTGCAGCAAATCCTAATTCAATCTAATTACGAATCTGAAGGTTTCAAATGAAGTGTGTCTCACACTTACGTACTCAAAGGTTGCAGCTACAGTGCTAGAAAACGATAAACTTCTGATATTCTGTGCTGCAATTTAACTCACCATCTTTTTAGCTTTCTCTTCTTTATATTTCTTCTTCTGCGCAACAGCACGGTCTTTACCTCGATGGCAACCAAGCCTTTTGCCCCCGACAAACATAAAAGGGACCCCGGTGAATTCAATAGATGGTGAGCCTTCTCCACCGGACCACTGCCAATACACCCTTCTCTTGGGCAAAGGATGCCAATCTACAAAAACACAATTATTAGGCTACTGCAAGCGTTTTTGTGGTTCAACGTGTTCCTTTACTGATGTACACGTCTGTCCGCAAGAAACTAGGTTATTGTTATAACGCACTCACCTTTGTTGGTGAAGCCCCGATCCACGGATATACAGACATATTTTGAATGCGACTCGTCTTCCGCCCGTTTTATAAAAGCGTCTATCTCTGTTTGAGTGGTAACTACCTGCATTTTGTATTATTCCTCACCACTTTTCTCATAGCTTTTCTCCGTTGATTGTCGTGGCCGATAAATAAAACGTCATCTGTTTGTAGCAACCAATCACAACCAAGGGTCTAAATCACGTCAACACCAAGCGACACAGTAGCGCAAGCGCCCTTCAAATCACTTGTTCAGTAATTTCACGCGTTACAAAATACTTATTTTACCATTACAAACTGTCTGATTCATTAATGGAGTGACGGTGTGTTACCGGAGATTCTCTGGGGGAGAATTAAGTGTGGTAAGAGATTGACTGCGTGTGTATATGTAGATGTAACCTGCTGAAGTTGCATAGTGTCGACTGAATGACCGTAAACACGGTATTTAACAGTACTGACTCCATAGTGTAATATAAAACCACACAAATGGAAGCTAATTTTGATGTAGACAGTGCTAGTGTAAATTATTTTAATCTAAACATGCACGTTCATGAAGTAGTACACCATTTTGCAGCTGTATTTGAAACAACAATAATTACAATCTTTCTGTGATTATTTCTAAGATAAAGCTTATTTGATCATCTCGATTAGCTTGGCATTCACTCAGTTCACTAATTCATTTTTCAAAAGATGTTCACCCTCAATATCGGCCCTCTGCATTTCATTTTGACTACATCACATCTCACTATCGTTTATTGTCTGACTGTGGATTGAATTGTGCCAGACTGTGTAACATATTTTCTTCATAACAGCTTAACCTTAGCTTTAGTACCTGAGTGGAAGGCCTTAAGTCGTACAGTGATGGCAGCCCCAAACTCATCTGAGAGAAGAGCCTGCTGGGATGCAAGGGACCTGCTGTGGAAATGCATGGATGAGCACAATGACAATGTTGCATCATGTCAACGTTTTCAGATAGAATTTGAAGACAAGTGTCCGGCTCAGTGGGTAAGTATGTTTTTATATGTGGTATTCACCAACTGGTTTCATATTATTTTGTCTATGTCTATTATTATATGTGTCTTTTTGTTTAACTTTTGATTGCCAAAAAACATCTTCACGTCTTGTGGGATATCTATTTAAGCTTAGTACAGTTAGAAGGTAAGAAACCTCATATTGGCTTACTTTTACTTCCAGAGGTTAGTTTACACTTAATATGACAATTTCATCAGTTTAAAATTGAATTTGCACGATCACTATAATGTATAAAAAGGAAAGGAAGTTCAAGTAAATTAATACTTCAATTGATCTTGTTTTGAGATGAGTTAAAGTATATAAATGTCTTAGTACTGTGGTTAGCTTTCTCTTCCCTAAATATGTTTTATCATGAGTTTGATTCTTTTATGTCAAGCCAAATATGACACCCTTCCCTTGTACCAGTCTTAAGGCCAAATAAAGAAATGTAGCCTAAGTAATCGTTTAAACAATCAATTGGATTCCATTGAAAGAAAGGATGGAGCCAAAATGTATTTTTTCTTAAAACCACATCTTGTTTTTTCATTGTAGGTCAAGTATTTCACAAAAAGGAGGGACTTTCTAAAATACAAAGAGAAGATGCAGACTGAAGGATTCACTCCCGCCGAAGGACCAAAACAGGCTTCATAACTACTGGACCAGAGAGGGCTGCAGAATGCACTAATGTAACAACTGTTTGAGAATGTATATTGGTGATATTTATTTGTACAGAGGTGAAAGAATTGTGTTGACAAACTGCACTTGGTATTTTATTATGGCCTTGAAATAACTGTCACAAGCACCACCCCTCTGTGCTCGCAACAACAACACCACTGACACAGCAACAGTACTGAAAGTGTTCTTCTTAAAAACACAGTAAGGATTTGAACAGCTGCTCCATGGTTAACCTTTTAGAAAATCACTAATGGTTGTGTCAAATACTATGCTGACA
>KN475402.1:68221-96366 GCA_000787095.1 Periophthalmodon schlosseri | reverse complement strand
AATCTGCTCCACAGCGAACCAGTGGAAACGAGGCTATTTTGAGCCCACCTTACCCCACAGAAGTCCTCATCATGCCTCTCAAAAAATATTCCATTAGATGCTGAGAACAAAAGCCCTTGATAAAATCCAATAAGTTGGTGCCTGTCCATCTTGTAAACATCTTTGAAACTACCGCAGCCCTGGCAGGGCCCCTCCCACTTAGTGCGCACTCTAGTCCATTCTAGTGCCAGAGAGGGGATGTCTGAGACAGATAAAATACATTTCACATTCAGAAAGTACTTGTTAGCCTTTTTTGTGTTTTAAACTAAACTGCCACTATTTGCTGTAACACTGTGGGAAAAGTGTTTCGGTGCTGTGGGCCAGTGATAGTCGGAAAGGGTCTCTGATTGGGGGGCCCCTCCAGATTGGGGGGCCCAAGGCAAGTGTTGCCTAATGGTAAGTCCACCACTGCATTTGCAGCATGTTCAAGGAAGTCATCAAGCAAAAATGTAACTCACACATTACAGCCAAAAGAACATCTACATAAACCTGCTCTTTTATTTTACATTTTATAATGAAATGTTACAGTTTGTGTTAATGTTTTAGGTTTATATGGTTAACAAGTTCATCTACGTGTAGCTGTATACTTTGACTATAAAATTATAAATACAAGGGTTGTACGTTGCTTATATAACATTAAAACTAACAATAATCCTTCAAAATGGGAGTGTACATGGTTGATCAAATTCTGATCTGACTCTTGCGTGTGTCCATGGAGATGTTATTGATATGCCCTAGAATGTTCCACAGTATGGCCTTTACTGTTGCATATATTAAATTGCATGTGGTTTTATTACTCAAAAATACTTTGAAAAACATGCAGATCTGACCTAAGTGGCCTGGTGGCATCACCCGCTTGTCTCCATGAAGGTAGATAAGGTTATGCCATAGTGTGACAGTCATTGCCATACTGTGGAATATTTCAGGTAAAGCAATAAAATCTCCATGGAGACAAAGTTACATAGTGCACCTTTACGTTTAAGAAATTGAAACTGAGCATCCCTGTTACAAAAATACTGCACTATTACTGAAATTAAAGTGCATATTTGTTTACAAGCCTCAGCAAATCAAGTCCCTCCTGTGTTACAGTAATAGTCTGTGTATATTTGAGTGTGCATCTGACTTTACAGCCTCTTGTGTCATGTGTCTCCACTGCACATTACGTTCTGCACTCACCTTTCCTCACATGTTTGAGCCACTGGCGCACAATTACACTGTGGTATTTCTTGTTCTCGATGCACCACGTAGACAGCCCTTGTATTGAATCCATGGTGTTGGTCACGTTCTGAAACTTTCTGTCTAAAGTGGACTCCAGAGAACCGCCAGAAGATGCTCCCGCAGCCATGATATTATCCACGTAAAACGTTCTTCCTTCTATTCAAAAAGCTTGGAAGCAGGCTAGGTTAGCGTAGCACAAATATTACAACGTCCTCACGTCGCACCGAGTTCATCATGACACTAAAAAACTTGAAAATAAAACTGTTACTTCGTGTGACCTCTTATCTACCTGGGATTTCTCGCTTGTAACTTTTATCGGGCGCAATAACATAATATTACATGACATTTGAAGCTAACACCTAGCGATCCCATACAACGCTGTTTACTCGTGGACTCTGAGCGGCGCAGCGCACTTCCGTAAAGGCAAATTAAATCGCGCCTTCTAGTGGAAAGAGATCAAAATAAAAATAACAGCGCTGTCTGAAGAAATGGAAATAAATAACTATTTAAAAGACCAACGGATGCAACAATCTGGCACAGCTATATTACATGTATCTACTGTATGTTTTTATTTAGACAATGTCCCACTTTGTCATTGATGCCACATGAATTATATAAAAAGTGGAACATGTTGGCATTATGGTGTATATATGTATATAAAGATATATGTGTGTCCATGAACTACATTGCAAGTCCTTCATGTCTCACCACACATTCAGCAACTTGTCCATCTTTTTCAACTATTTGTGGTGGCCACCAAATGTAATGCAGAGAACCAATTTTTGGAAAAAATAAACTTTTTTTTTTTTTTTTTTTTAACATTTTTGACTGACACTGCTTTCTGAATACACTGTCTCTTTATTTCCTTTGGTGGATTCACACTTGCAGTGTTTGACTGTAAAACAAAATGTAAACATGTATTATGTAACTTGTACACGTGTCACTGATGTAAAGTTGCTCTGGTTGCATTAAAACAATACATCAATAGAGAAACGTCTAGTATCCAAGCGGCTGCTTCTCTGATGTGTGATTACGTGTAAGATTATGTGATACAGAATATAAGCACACATTCTGCATTAAAAAGAAGCTATGCTGTTTATTTTAATACATTGAAATATTGCATTGACATTGCAATTATTTAACAGTTTTGTGAAACATTAAGCAGAGTTCCTTAAGGAAAAACATACAATAAAAGATCTAAAACAACAAAAAAAAAGCCTTAAAAAATGCAGCAAAAGGAACAAAACGTGCTAAATGTTTAAGGCCAGCTTAATTACTGGCTGCATTTTCTGTCTTTTTAGGCCTAAATATGTAATGTTATGTGTTCTGATTGTCAAGTTAAGGCCAACCGGTGCAAACCACCAGAGATGAAATTCCATTCAACATGAATGATATGACTTTTTTCTATAAACAATGGTCCACAATACTTGAAATGTTAATGTGTTGAAAACCCACACGTTTCCCTAAAACAGTAAAGCATTTTTCACCTCTGAAGCTTTAAACAATCTAAATACACTATCCATTAGACTGGGACATTCTTTCCTCTTTTTAAACATTTTATGCCATTAAGGGTTTTTTCCCCATTCACAATGCTATGCATCATAACAATTAAATACTTGGACTTTGTACTCAGTACAGAGTAAACGTCTGGCTCAGCTCTGGCTCAAAGCCTTTTTAAATTTCCAGCTTTCTTTGTTTAGAGACAAGGGCTTTGTCTAAACTACAAAACTTTGCTTAGTCACATAATAATTAGAGTTAGACTCCTTTAAAAGGGTCAACTGAATATCAGAATTCCTAACAAAAATATGTATATAACATTATATACATTTTTTTTAAAAGCAAAGTGCAAATTCACTCTTTTACTTGCACTAAATGTCATTTGTCTTACATTTTAAAATACCTGAATGTGCATACTTTGGTCAACAATCATCCGTGTTCTGAAACTCCCTTATGTCATCATTGTATATGTTTGAATTTTTGCATCGTCTCCACTCACTTGGATTCTTGCACACCTTAAACAAATAGTATTAAAAGTGATTCCCTTGTCCTTTGTGTGGGCCAAAGTCCAATGAAGTATAAGCTGATGACCATCATGTGGTATAAATAGTCCCCTGTCCATTTTGTGGTTAATGACTCCATGTTGTGTCTCTCCACCTCTTCTTGCCCCGCGGCGGTCACATACTGCTGCAGTGTGAGCTTATGTAACACAGACTATCCTTCGCTCCCTCCCGCTATAGCACCTCCATGTGGCGGGTCGGCTAAGGTGAATCTGCCGTGGTCGTACTTGAGGATACAGAGCTGTCCTGAGTTACTGGAGCAGGTTGACATATCCCACAATGCATGTCTTTATCTTCCACTTTTGATGAAGCGATACACTCATGTCCATCTGCACAACTAAGCTTCAGTTGTTTGTTAGTCCTTGCCTTGTGAGAGCTTTGTTCGTCCAATTCAGAGAGACACGTCACAGCGTCACAAATTGCATGTTTTTCCTGCTGTTTATGCTTTGTTGGGAGTACGCCAGAGCAGTCAGGGTCAGGCCAACTCATCTTTCTCTTCTGCAAATTGAAAAACAAAAACAGCACCATGAGATTTGGAAAAAGAGATGTTTAATGTTTACATAAATATGACTGAAACCTTGAATTTTTTTCCAAATAAATACACAACAAGGTAATGTCATAGCTGCAAGTTGTTTGGATCTGTTTTGTCCCTCAGTCCCTATTTCTGACACAGCTTAATGCTAAACTTCATTCGCTATGCTATTTTTGTAAAAGAATTATGCAACAATCAGACATAATAATATGACCACAGAAGCAAACGCTACATTTAATCTCTGGCACATGTCTGGGAGCAGAATTTTTTTAAACATCAAGTTAACATTTATTTAATTTTTTCAATGTAAGAAAATAGTTCCGTGCATTTATTTGGCAAGGACAATATGTTATGGCTAGATAGGGAATCTCCCAAACTTCAGTTGTCAAGCAATACTGTCATCTGTTCTGGAATATATTAAATCAAATATACTGTTGTTCACCATTTACCATTATAGGTGCTATAGAACAAAAGGGGCCTAATTTTGAGAACTTCAACAACAGGAAACCGCTGTTACAAAAAAAAAGTTTTGTTGAGCTGGGTACTGGATCGATTCCAACATGAAAATGTGGCAGCAAAAGTTAGACAGATCCTCCCTACTAGACAGAACATTTTGTAACCTTGTGTAATTAAGAATTATATCACTTCAATTGCTGTGTAAGCTTGACCCCTATTACAGAATTTCCTTGTTTGGTGTTTAACATAGAAACGCACAACGCCCAAGGCCAATGTTAATAAAACGGTAATCCAGTGACGCAAATATGACTCATTGGAATAGATTGTGTTCACAGACACATACCAAGTAAAGAGTCGGTAGTTTAAAACTGAGGACAATTCTATGGTAGACTTTGCTATTAAAAGTGTCAAAATTCAGAGCTATTGATATGGTTAATGGTACTGGGCCTAAATGAAAAATAAATAAATAATAAAAGTTCAACATAGTCTTAGTCAGCACAATTTCAAAGATAAAGAAGCTGAGACATTTTTAAAGGTGTACTATGTAACTTTTTGTTGGGGGATCTGCCACCTACTTGCCTGGAACAATATCTTGCATTTATTCAATTACATGTAGTTTACTAAAAACACATGTAATCTAAAATACCTTGCAAAACATGTATTCTTATTCTAAGTGGGCTCACCTTTCCATAGATCTGACCTATACTTTGGCCTGGTGGCGTCACCTGCTTGTGTCCATGGAGATAGATACATTTAAAGCCATACTGTGGAACAATGCAATAACACTTCCATGGAGACGAGCAGGTAGCGTACCCACCATCAGAAAAGTTACATAGAGCACCTTTAAATACATAAATCACAAACCTTGACTGGGATATGCAGCTGGTTCTGGCACCAGTGATGAGAACGCTTTGTTGTTTTGGGTTGATTTGTCTTTGTGTTGTCCTGAGGAAACCAGGCCTTTAGCATTACTTCAATCTGCAGAAGGTTATGGAGGTATTTCTCACTGCAAGAAAACAACAAAGTGTAAATTTCTGGTATATCTAATTAATATGGAATTAAAATGTAAATATGGTAGCTCCAGGACAGATATTGTTAAAGGGCCATTATGTTAAAAGGTCCACTACCTGCTTGTCTCCATGGAGATGTTATTGCTTTGCCTAGAATATTCCAAATTATGGCATAAATGCTCAAAGTAAGAATGCATGGTGTCTGGGGTATTTTGGAGCAATAAAACCACCTATAATAAATCTAAGATATCAAAGTTTAATGATATACTGTGGAACATTCCAGGGAAAGCAATAACATGTCCATGGAGACAAGCAGGTAGCAAACCCAACCAGAAAAGCTACATAATGAAACTTTAAGGTATATATACCCCATACTATTCAAACTACTCAGTAAGAATGGTTTTAAACAATGATATTCAAAACATTACAAATCTTTCCAAGACCTTTGTGTGAGCTTATAAATGTGCATCCTGTTACTTGCTTACCCCATTTCAGGCTTCTGCAAAATACCCACAATCCTTTGCAGTCTGTCAATGGCAATGCTCTGTTGAAAACTGGTCAGACCTGCAATAGTTACAAAAGACCATAGGGGTTAGCTGGAAGATAATCAAAAAGATATCACATGTCCACAGAAGCTTCCTGAGTGCACACACCTTTGTCAAATCGGCCGCTTTTTAGTCCATGAAGAAGCTCCAGTAAAGGACGGTTAAACCTTTGCAAATCTGCACACTGCAACAATATAATGAAAATGTTAAGTAAAAAAAAATTCTAAAAAAGTAAAAAAAATATTCTAAAAAAGTTAAATTTTTTAAGTTTAAGCATAATTTATTATCACTTTGATACACATTGATATTACATTGTGTAGTGAGTTTTATTGTTTGGTTTTGTGTGTAAATTATTGTACACAAAGGGTAGATCAGTTTCAGAATGTTTTATCTGATTTATTTTAACTCTCTAACCAGGGTTAAATCAAAACTTAATAAGAAAATAGACTGATGAAAAAACAGGGCAAAATAGACTGTAGTCCAGGTGTAAATAAGACTAGGACTAACTATCGAACTAACGACTAAACCAGGAATTAGCAAGCTTCAAACAATGTCTATATAATATTTAATCCAGAACTGAAGCAGGACTCAACTCTAGTGAATAGTTACTGGATCAAAACCAATGTAAATTATCCAGGCTTGTGTAACACCACTGATCCCTCCCCCCAATTTGACAACCACAGTGCATAGAATTCACATAATGGCAAATGCAAAACAGCCAAGTGCATGTTTTAAATTAGCTGTACCCACTTTTTGAGCAAACGCCAGATCTCCCGGTGAGGCTGTAGACTTTTCTGTTGTAGAGTGATTTGAATGAGTCAAAAAGCATTGCCCGGAGCTTGGTATGTGTTTATCTTTGGTACAGGACGTGCTCGGTTGACCGCTGCCTCCCTGCTCCTCTGCAAAGACGTCACTGGGCACAAAGTCTGGGGAGCTAGAGACGCTGCCTGTTGAATTCATCTGCAAAATAATCGAGGAATTCAATGATTATTTATACAGATGTAGAAATATTGACAAAACCATCATGTCACAATATCACAGGTCTTTTTAAAAATACATTGGATTTATTCATAGGCATAAAAACAGAATGAACTATAGTACCATGATCAGTGTAGAAAACATGAAGAAAGAAGCTATTAGACAGTTATTAGTTCTATAAATGTTAAGGACTGCACTAAAAACTTCTCTGTTGTTGTTAAATCATTTATTACTTAATTCAAAGGACATTTTGTCTGGCCCAGAGTTAGAGACTTTATGTCATAACTGGCAGGAATTAGTACTTAGATCAGCAGTCTTTCCTTAGTATGGGAGTACTACTTTAGTATTACTTTTTTATTTCACTTTAAGTCATTTTATGGTTTACTTGTATTGAGTGGTTTCCTTTATGTAAGATAAACTGAATGTTTTTGTTTTGTTTTTTTGTTGCAGAAAAGCTGATAAAGTTAAGATGCATTTAATTTTGACTGTTGAGCAATATTCATGATATATTGGCACACTCCACATGTGTTTGGTGTAAACAACTTTTTAAAACTTTACTGGTTGTTTTCAGATTCAGTAGAGGGAGATTACTGTCACTTAAGTAAAAATTATTAGGCTAGTTTAAACATTTGTTCATTTTATGGGCTATATTTCTAATGCTAGAGAGTAGGCTATAGCCTCATATAACCTATGGTTCTTGTCCCCATCTGCCCCACTTGAGAATATGAAAACAACCAAGACCTTGTTTACCCAAAGCAGATGTGGAGTGTCGCAATGTATCCTCAATGTATAGCTATCGAATTGCTCAACAACTCGTAACCACACACAACCCCTGCGTCGGACCATTGCCAAGAAATTGTATTGTAACCCAATAAGAACTGCATGTACTATGGTGGTTGATGACTAATCTCTATTGACACGCCAAAAACGTGTCATATTATTATTACTCTGAGCGTTTGTGGAACATTTTGATCTCTGGTGTTTCCAGAACCGTCTGTGGGCGTAACTAATGTGCGCAGGTTATGCAAGGACAGCAGCTGGACTGTAGATTGTCACCTCATTTAACTCTTGTAATATTATGAGACGATTAAAACCCCATGCATAAGCGTAAAGCGCTATTTAAAGACTAGTTACGAGACATTATGCAAGACTCTCCAAGATTAAAACAGGTGGGCTAGTATTTTCATAGCAGCTGGAGCATGCAAAGAAAACTTACTCAAGTTATTCTACTAGACAGCACATTAATACAAGAGACTCTAGTGCCTCCATATCTAAAACTCTCCCACATGGCCTAAAATAACCTGGACTGTGAGACTACAAAAATCAAATTAAGAATTAAGATTAAACAGACATGACATTTATAGGCCTAAGCCATGCACTGCATGAGATTAAATTATTTTAAAAAGTAATTTGCGCCACAAAGTCTCAACTAGCCTAAAAAGCCTAAGTCCAGGGGAAACACTACAACTAGCCTAAAATAATACGTTTTTAAAAACCTGCTAATCTGGGCTATTAGACCTATGTAGTTTCAAACACAGATCTGAGCGGGCTTTACTAAATCAACAGTTCTTACCGTTTTGCGATGCGACCAAGAGACAAGGAAAAGCAAGTAATCATAGAAAAGCGACCAAAAAGGCACGTAAGAATTATTGAAATGATTTTGTATGAATCCACAAGTGTGCAGAGTAGCCCGATAACTGATTCGCCGGCAAAATGTATCGTTTTAAAGCCGATGATGCGATCTTTCCGGCTCCGCTCCTTTGTAGTTTACCTTGACAAGTGTCCAACTCGTACTAAAGTCCCGCATGGAAAAGCAAACTGGGACAACACGTGCTGGACGACGCAGCGCCGTGATTGGCTAGGACGGAGCGTATAGGTTTCTGATTGGCTGAGAGATGGACCCAATGGTTTACCTCCTGCGCCCTGTTTGGTTAGATTTGTCTTTCTGCGCTGTACTCGGACGCACGCATGGGTGTATCAGGCTGGGACACACGTGGGACTGGTGAGGCTGTGATAAAAAAAACGAGTCGAGCCTCATTTTGTCTTTTTATGCATGTCATAAGATTGGTTTACATAAAGCAGGTGAACGAGGTTGCACGTGTTTAGATGCTATACAATATTATTAAGTATTTATAAGTACCCAGTGATAATGCAAGTCAAGTAATAAGGTATTTGAGTTATACACACAAAGGCCTGGTTGTATTATCTACCTAGCAGTATTATAAAATCACAAATAAACATTTAACTATTATGGGGATTTGCATATGCACCGTTAAAGATGCACTATGTAATTTTTCTGATGGGGGTGGTCTGCTTTGTCTCCATTTCATGAAGATGTTAATGCTTTACTGAAATGTTCCACAGTATGGCAGTAGCCTTGTCTATCTTCCATTGATTGCATGCATTTTTATTGCTAAAATGTACCTTGAGCAACAAGCATTCTTACTCAGCTTGGTCGCCTTTCCACAGAAATGACCTGTAACTTATCCTGGTGGCTTTACTTGCTTTTCTCCAAGTTGATTAAATAAGTTAAATGCCATACTGTGGGACATTCCAGGCAAAGCAATAACATCTCCAGGGCAACAAGCTGGTGTCAGACAGATCCTCCACCAGAGAAGTTACAGTGCACCTTAGTGCACCTTTAATAATGCACAAAATACAAGTATGACATTGTTGCATAATATGATGTTATGATGTTGCTTTTTCATCAGTTATGATGAATATATAAATACTTTTAAAACTTACTAATTAATTAATTAATTACAGTAATTTGCTGTAATGTCACACAATGCGATGACATGCATAATTATCATGCATCAGAGGCCTATTATTGACTGTACCCGGGCTTACCTTTCATACTTACATAATAAGATTGGTGCATGTTTCCAAGTCTTCTGCGTGCAGGCTTGTCATTGGAGAGCTCATACTCTGTCCAGTAATGTGGTACAGCTTAGACTAGCCGTGTTTAGACACAATCATTACAGAGATGGAAAATTATATAAATAAAAAATTGAGACAAATTATCCAAATTCTAAAATAGGCTACACTTTCACTAAGATGCGTGTTCAACAGTAGTAATTAACGTCTGTTGATGCAACACAGATTTAAAGGCATCATTTGTTCATTGGTTGTTTGCCTGAGGTTTATATAATTTAAATGGTGGCATAACTCTTTTTGTTGTCTGTGTTACTGGTGGATTACTACTGTAGCTATTTGAGGCTTTAAGCACAAACAACTGACACTGAAAGCCATTCATTTTGGACCTGCAGAATAAAGCACCATGCATCATCATATTAAATCTATCATCTCTCTGGAAATTTATTTCAGAAAAGGCAGGTAAGATGGATCTCTATAGTGGTAAGCATGCAATGGTACCACATTGATCTATTGAGCTGTAGTGTAAGTAATTAAAGGTCCTCTATTACGCAAAATTGACTCTTGTGAGCTCTAAGTCATGTTATAATGTTGTTACCTCATCAAAAACATACCTGAAGTTTTGTTATGTTTTTTTCATTCACCAAAAACATACCTGAAGTTTTGTTATGTTTTGTTTCATTCACATATGTTTGCGTAACCCTGAATTATTAGTCTGTCTACATCTCCAAAGCTCAAAATGTTCTGTTCCACCTTGTGATATCATGAACTGGTAGTTTTCAAGTTAACAGCTCCTTTTATCTTTAGTTCAGTAGAGATTGGCAATTCCAGGACTGAAATCATCCAAATGATTGTAGTGAAGGTGTGTGGAGTTTAAAAGTACAGTGGATCAATTCCTGTATTACCACATGACATAACAAGGTGTGTTTTCTGTTTGAGAGAAGAACTCAGCCTAAATATGCAGGGTTTGTGTATTAAACGTAAATGTGTGAATCAAACAAAACACAACTCCAGGTATGTTCTTGATGAGGTAACAGCATTACAACATAGAAGAAAAAACACATCATATTTTAAAGGGCCCATATTACGCTATTTTCTAATCTATGTTCCAACTATCTAAGTTTTTCTAGTCCCATGTAAGTGTTGGCAGTTCATTTCAGAAACAAAGGAAATGTTGAACCTGACACATAATTCAGCTACAGATCTTACCACACCCAGTGTAAGTGCTGGCAAGAACACATAAAATATATTTAGTTACAGACTACTGCATACCTGCATTAAATAGACTTTTCTCACTAATACTGTGCTGTCTGAAGCCTAAATTTTGCAATAAATATCACAATATATTTCTTTGAGAAAGTTACTGAATTCTGAATACCACCAAATGAAAAAGTAACTGTACCAAAAGTAATTGTACTCAAAATAATTTTTCTGAATACATATTTTTGGTACATGTATACTTCCGGACACTGACCACACGACAACAGAGACATAAAACTTTCAAAGACTCCAAAATGAGGATACATTGGGTTCTAAATAAGTTAAAGTCCCTCAATGAGATATAGGCCACGGGCAGCACCTTCTGTCCTCATACTGCAGACAGGAGACCAAAATGACCTGATAACCTTTGCATCCAATAAGTGGGCAGTAAATGTTTAACTTTGTCCCAAGTCCAGTTGCAAAGCTCAATTATTACTGTTACAAAACACATGGCTGGCATCATTAAGCCAAGGTGACACCATATTAAATAGGCAACTATAATAAGAACAATTTCTGAATGAATTATGGCAACAAACTGATCAAACTTCACGGGGGGGAAAAAAAATCTAATTATATCACAACTGTTTATGTGCAGATTTTGTGGTGTGCATGGATGGTGGAACAATGTACCTTAAACATAAACATTTGTGTGTGTGTTTTGGTTGTTTTTTTTTTTTTTTTTTGACATTTCTTATAAAATACCTTATAACTGATACAGGACTACAGGCTCCCTCACAATCTAAGAGTAACATGATGAGCATAATTAAAGCAGTTAAAAGTTCAAGTTTTTCTGGGGATGTGTCTGGCAACAGCTTGTCTGATCAGTTATTACTTTTGTCTGGATACGAGAAAGTTTTTATTTATTTTATTGATTTATTTTTTTCAATTAACACACCTATAATTGCAAATGTACGCCTTTACGTTTCTTTGAGTAATTTATGTGATTCATTAAAGAAAGAGCATGTAATAACTGTATTCGACCAATCAATGTTTCTATAACTGTACATACAGCATCATAACAATGTATGTAACAATGTATTGACCATGTTCCCCAGTTCACACTTGAGCATTCTTGCAGTTTCCTTTGCTAGCCGATGTGTCTTTTCATAGAATATTTGTTTGTTCAATATACTCCATATGATTAGCAACCAAGCCAGGGGTCCTCTCTGTTTGTCCGGGAAATGAAGGCGATTTTCCGGGCCATTTCCGAGTGGTAAATTCTCCTGCAGTTCTCAAAGTTTTTCCGGATTCGTTCTCGGCATGGCTTCTCGTAGTAACGCTTCCTCTTCACTGTGTCAATAATTCCATCTTGATTCAGAACCCTGAAGAAAACAATAATGTCCACTTGTTTACATATATTTAACATTAGAGAATCCTTTAAGTTACATTTGGCATTATAAGAATATTGATCAACATACAAAAAACAACCCACTTGCTGCCTTTTATTATAGTTTATATTTTACTACTTCTGTTCTTTGTGTTACGTTGTACAATATCACCAAAGCACTTTCCCAGTTTGATAATGCCAATAAAACCTTTATGCAACGATTTCTAAATTACTTCCCAGCATTTCAATAACTGTTTACTTTGAACGGTGTATTTAGTAACTATATAATGATAGTTTTGAAATTTGAAAATGTCTGATGGTCTGCTGTGTTTAAGGAATTTAAATGCTATACTGAATATGATTGATGCTAACAAAAATGTGAGAGAAACTGCTGCGTTTACAACCCAAACTATGAAGGACGCATGCGTAGTGTTATGACATTCAGAGGACAGTACAGTGTTAGGCCTTAAAAATGCAAAACACATTCAATAAACTAATATAAAACACATTTGCCTCCATCTCACAGGCTCTGACCTGGTTAAAGTCTTGAATGCAGCGTCCACATTCCCATCTGGAACCATCACTGTCCGAGAGATGAAGCGGAGGTGTCTCGCCATGATGGACCTGGTGCTCACCGTAATGACGACCGTCTGGAAACAACGAAGAAGGAATGGTCCGCCACAAAGTGAAACTGGAAGTAAACGCTAGATGTCGCATTTTTTTGCAAAAATACAGACGTGGTCAAATTGTAGATATTTCTGCAGCACACATCAGCAGGACCATGGCCGTATTATGTCTTCGATGCCAGGTAGGTTAATCAGTAATGATCACTCATCTAACTAGAATAAAATAAGTCTATCCTTCAGTGGTGGACAATTGTAAAGTTGCAAAAAAAAAATGTCAACACAATTAGCTAACTAATTGACTGGCTCTGCTCTGAAGATTTAACCTACACAAACAAAATACCAGTTGCTCCTTACAAATTAATATGTGGAAATATGTTGTAATTTACAGTAGCCTAAATTGTGTTCATTTAATTTGAGAAGAGTAAAATATACCCCGAGGAAAGGTGGACTTGAAAAGGTAAATCAAAAACTACATTAAACTTATTCACAGTTGCTTGTCTACATTTTACAAATAGCCTTGTATTGTTGTACTGACAAAGTAATTTTATCTTATGGCCTGAAGCACGTCTGTGAAACAGGTGCGTTGGTGTCCAGTGGTATTCTTTCATCAAAACTATTATGTACTTTTTTCTGATCTTTGGTTGGGGTTGTAACAAGCATCTAACTGAGGTCAACCAGCGGTGAATCCCTGTATGAATCACACCACTAATTTGCATTTAAATGTGCATGTATATGTTTTCTTTGTATGAAACTTACCTGGAGAGTTGAATTCCAATGTTACAGTAACCCTATAACTTACAGTATCTTCTTGTGTATGGTGCCACAGGGAGGAATGCAGATAACATCATCACAGCTCCCTTTGTTTGGTGAATCCACTGCATCATGTTTCCAGGGCCATCTTCTCTGATCCAGGCCTGTTGATGTCTTGTTGGCACCATTTACTGCAGGAAAATATGGAGACAAGGTAAGAAGAAGCTGAGAGGTTAGTAAATCGAAGCCAGTGCTGTTCAACATTTAGACTGCTTTTGTAAAATTATGTTTTATAGCCTGTATGTTTCACAGTTTTGCTATAACTATATTTAAAGGTGCATTATGAAGCTTTTCTCACCCCCCCGCTTGTCTTCATGGAGGTCTTCTTGCTTTGACTAGAATGTTCTATAGTAGCATGAACCTCATCTACACAGAAACAGGCAGGTGGCGCCACTAGGCAAAGTTACATGTCAGATCTGTATGAGGTAATCCTGCTCACAGTAAGACTGCATGTTTTGCAGCAATGAAATAATCATAATAAATACCATACTGTGGAACATCCCAGCTAAACCAATACCATCTCCATCGAGACAATCAGGTGGCAAACCCATCACCAAAAATGTTACACAGTTACACTTGTACAATATGAACTATGGAGGAACTTCATAATATAATATCTAGTTACTGCTTTGGATCCTGTAATTTTTCATCTTGAGGACTCCTTAAGATTTGTCTGACAATTCCCCCCCGACTTGTGTAGTAGTAATAATTTATTATAACTCTGGTTTACTCAAGTTTAGCTAGTAATATCCAAAATAATCCAACAAAATATTCATGAGGATGCAAAATATACTGTAAAGAATATTTCATATTCATATACAAATCAATTTCACTTTCAAGTACCCCTTGATCTGTGCTTGCGTACCCCAAATAGTCCTTGTGTTCCTGGTTGGGAAACACTGGCCTCCTGTATAATGAGCCTCAAGCAACCCTTAAAGGTCCTATATTACACAAAATTGACTTGTGAGCTTTAAGCCATGTTATAATGTTGTTACCTCCTCAAAAACATACCTAGAGTTGTGTTTTGTTTTGTTCACTCAATTGAGTAACCCTTTATGTCTGTCTGTCTACATCCCCAAAGTTCAAAATGCTCTGTTCCACCTTGTGATGTCATGAAGCTGTAGTTTTCAAGTTAAGAGGGATTCAGGGCAATTCCAGGCCTGAAATTGTCCACATGATTGTAGTGAAGGTGTATGGAGTTTAAAAACACAGGGGAGCACTTCCTGTACTGCCACATGACATCACAAGGTGGAACAGAGTGTTTTCTGTTTGAGAGAAGAACACACAGAGTTTGTGTGTTAAACATGTTTGAATGAAACAAAACTAAACTCCAGGTCTGTTTGTGATGAGGAAACAACATTATAACTTAGATCAGATAATTGCGTAATATGGGCTCTTTATTTACTTTAATATGCCAATAGTCATCACCTGTTGCGCCCAGGAGTGCTTGAAAAAAAAGACAAGATATCACACTAAACAAAACACATACTCCCTATTTGATAGGCCTATATCATTTCCACTGTGCACCTATTGCTTTAATTCATTTGAGTTGAGCCAATAAGACACAGAGACAAAATAAATACACACACTCTAAGACAGATTGAGTTTAAAAGTGCACATTTTACCTCTTCTGAACAGATGGATCTATTGTGCTTAACCCTCTGGACATGAACCACATCTGCCCACTTTAGATATGAGCCTATTACATGTCACTGATACAATACTGCAGCTTTAGACCAGGCTCTGCTCAGTGTCAGGACTGATGCCTCCAGCTGCCAGCATTATCTGTGAGTCTGTCATTACCTGCCCCACCTCCGCTCTCCAACACTTTAACACACTATCTGATTTCACATACCAGACATCTGTTATAGGTTATAATCTCGTACCCCTTTATTTGGTTGAGATGTAACATTTTTAAGAAGAGATTCAGTACAGTGAAGGTTAAGAAAATGTTCCAATCTATTTAGGTGGAGATGTTAAAAGAGACTTTTTATTTGTAGGGTATCAGCAGGTAACCAAAACCATTTTAAAGGTTATTAATTATAGTTGTTCCCTAGCTGTGTGTAGTGTTTTAAAGTAGTGATCAGGAAGGATTATATTCTTATATTCTCTTTACAGAGAGCACACATAGTTTAGTTTGATTGCTATTATTAAAGAAAAAGCAATCTAGCCACAAGCGATAAGCAATATTCTGGCCATATAACTCTGGAAATGCCCTGTCTTCATTGGAAACACCAGGTGCGCTAGTGAGACAGCAGTGGATCTAGTGCATACTGTTGTGTCCTTATCCAAGTCACTTCAACCACTTTGCCTAGTATCTATGTGGTGTGTGAATGAGGGATTGGTGCTGGTTGGAGGGGCCGATGATGTACATTGGCAGCCTTACTTCTGTCAGTCTGTCCCAGGGCAGCTGTGGCTATAGTAGTAGCTTACCGCCACCGTTTGTGGAGTGAATGAATGATGCACTGTAGCGCTTTGGGTGTCTTGAAAGGTGTTACATAAATCCAGTGCATAATTATTATTAGTCTTTTGTCCCATTAGTCTTTATGCTTGCCCCACACTTTGGCAATTGAATAGAGTTGCTCTTGCATCTGGTAGGGCATCTGACATAAATAATACACCAAATCAATACACAAGTAATATAAGATTTACAATGACAAGAGAAAACCCTAAAGGAAAGACTAAGATTTACCGTTATGAAAACAGAAATTAATTATCACTTTATCTTCAACATCAAACCACTTACTGGAAAATGCATTTTTTCAGCTGGTATCCAAATTTTTCACCACCGCGCTGAGACGGAGGCAGAGGCAGCCCGTCACTGGGGGGGGGGGAAGTCCCTCCCTGAGTCCCCTCTCACCACCCCTCTCTCCCCTGTGCATCACATCCAAGCAAGCCAATGAATGAAAGCATAGATGAAGAGAGAAAAGCAGGAGCCGGTGTACAGGAGAGGGACAGACCAGGACTAGCCAGACCAAACACAACAAGCAACATTAAGAACACAGCAACTGCACAGAAATGGAGAAGAAGTATGCAGACTTTTCAGGCAAATGGAAAATGAAGTCTTCGGAAAACTTTGAGGAACTTTTAAAAACACTTGGTGAGTAAAACAATTAGAGCAATGCATTTATTTAACTCAGTAGCTTATGCTGTAAGCGTTAAAACATGAAAAAAAAGAAAAACCTAGAATTGATTTGCCAAAATATCTTTTTCTTCCCTCACAAGAAGCATTGCAGTTTACTGGTTATGTTGTATTTTGACTGACCACATATTGATTGAAAGCAGTTGTTGTAATACAATATGTGCGATTGCTTTTCCTGGCAATTAGTAGTTTTCATTTTGACCATTTAAAGATTTAGTACTTGTAGTGTGAATAAACTTCCATGTGGGAATGAAATAATGATGTTTCTTTGCAAGTCTAAACAGTAGATACCAATGTCAATGCCAGAAAGGGATTGCATAATGTGCAAGGATCAAAATTATTAACCTCAATAAGCTCTACTTTGCCGGGATGGTTTCTTGGCATAGAGAACAATAGCTACTTTTGCATGGAGACAGTGCAACCAGTTCACCTTGCTCCTCTGTATTAGTCTGAGTGACAGGTACATATGAAGCCAGTTTTTATACAAACCAGTGCATTTCCATGTAATTTGGAAAAATGCAAGAGATTTGGGTGAAGATATGTAATGCATTAATAGCTTTGTTATCATAAATTTGAATAAGATTTAGCATATTCTTTGATGTGTTTAAAGGTTGACACTTGCAACATAAATTCAACATGAATTCAATTATATAGATTATAGGGAGCATTATTGATTAGATTTCAAGGTATTTTAAAATCTCATAGTATTTTTTTTTTTAATCTGTCCTTTACATTCACAGGATGCTGGATACACTTTACCAGTTTTGGCTAGACAGGTCTCCACAAATACAGGATTTACCTTGTCATCAATACTGATGACTCCATTGGCTCTTCTAAGCCACTGAAATTGGCTTGTCTTCAATGTGCGTAAAAAACAGTTATAGAAGAAATATGTACTGTTCAAAAATAGTGCACACATGTTGAAGTATTTGAGTAGTTTGTGTAATGAGCCGCCAATCACTCTGTCAGTGGCATAAGACTTGCTAATCCATTCAACCCAAAGGTCGGCATTAGTGATAGTGTGGTCCCCAAGTCCTGTAACTAACCTCACAGGCTTGGACTTTATCTTGACATGACCTGTATATGTACCTATAGGTCTATGTTGTCTAAACTTCATTTATGAGACTTTGGTATATGTCGGAAGGTCAGAGCGGGGGCAGCCAGTGGCATCCATTAAAAATCTGAAGACAAACAGGCCGTGGAGGAATGAAGATTGGTCTCATCTGAAGCAGGGTCCTCATGCGGTTGTAATTAGAGTCAGTGTAAACGGAACTAAGCCTTGACATGGGCCCCACAGCTCGCCTGGTTTTCCTCCCTCACCCTCTGCAGGCTTAAACAGGGCTGTGTGCCTACTTTACCTAAAAAAAAACAGATGAATTACATTTTAGAAATGATTTTTTTGACAAATAGGTAGAAATATTTTGAATTTATTAATTTTAGGTCCTAAGTACATGTTCATATTAGTGTAGTAGACAGTTGTAATAGTAGCAGTCACAAGACAAAAAGTGCTTGTATTGAAACCAAACCGGTTCAATTGCCACTGCTGGCAGGACAAACTGTTCTTGTTTCCTTGGGCAAGACACTTCACCCACCTTGCCTGTATGTACTATGTAGCAATATAACTGAAAGAACTTTGCCTGGTGACTGGTCAAACCTATTCATTTTGTTATTGCTTTCAGTGAAGTGGGTCTGCAGCCTTTCCCAATAAAACCTGTTCAAAAATCCATCGGTAACCCTGGCTTTCCCCCACCCCCATAGGGCCCCCTGACCCGCTGCACGGCTTAAAACAGGACTTTATGGCTGCTTTAGTTCATAAACTAGAGATGAATGAGATTTGAGACATCATCCTGTTTTGGCACGAATCCATTGGCCAAAAAGACAGTCTAACAAGAAAGTTTAACAGGTAGCAGAGTCTCGTGTACCAAGCATGATGTATCAAACATCCAATCTGTAATTGTCAATAATATGGTTTATATAAGAGATGTAATCATGCTCTTAGCCTAATTTGATACATCAGATAATGAGCAATTGGTGTATGGAGCAACAGTTTTTAAAAATAAAATGTTCCTGTAAAACGTCAGCATTTGAAGATGAGAAAGTATTTCCTTGAAACTAGGGGCCTAAAGTGGACATATTTTAGTTAGTTTGGTGAGAGAAAACTGGAGTGCTAGAGTAACATGCATGCAGTGTGTTGATCAGTCCAAGTATTGAACCTCTTGGCTGAGAGGCAAAAAAAGTCTACATTGAAACATTGTAACCATGTGAAACAGTAGAATAGACAATGGCTATTTAAGTAATAAATGTAAGGAATATCAAATTGTATTGATGCCAACTGTATTCATTTTACATTACATATAACTGCTGGAAATACTTGCTTTACTGAATTCAAACCAAGCCTGTTTGTGATTTAGTCCACATGGGAACGCCTTTACAGACAGACAGCATTCAAGAGTCTATGAAAAAACTGTTGAACTGCTGAGTTGTAAAGTCATTGGCAATAACAAATGCTTGCTAAGCATTAAAAAACACATGGAATAAAAAGCCGATACTATGAATGAGGAGCCAAAGTTAAAACGTCCAAATAAACAACTCTCTGGGGGAAAATTTGTGCTGTCTGTGGAAACTTTAGAAACTCAATCAAAACCAATGTAGAGTTTTTCAACTGAAGCTGCTAATGCTGTTACATTTTTTCCACTCGTCGCCATCTGAACTCACAGCGTCTTTAAACAGAGGCAAGAGAGGTTCCTGTTTGAATATGAAAGGTCAATGCCAGGTTAGGGACATATAGAGGTTGGAAGCAGAAGCAGGTAGTAGTAGTGGTTGGGGGTTAATAGTAGTGGTAGGGAGTTATTAATAATATAGATGTGCATTATACATCTCAAATTCTGATAATAATAGTGTTAACTGTGAATGACAAATCTCTGGGGGGAAATTTGTGCTGTCTGTGGTGTAAACCAGGACTAAATCAAAGCTTGACCCAAGTCTAAACCTGGACATACCCAGGACTCTTGGGTTTAGTCCAGGACTGAGTCTGGACATTTCTGAACTGGTCATTTCACAGTCCATTCACATTTTGTGTGATACTTGAATCTCAATATGTTGCCATAACACAGTTTTACTTGATCATAAAATGATTTAAATAAATCCTTATTCTGTTTGTGTGTTGTGTGTATCTCTCTTTCTCTATTTCAGGTGTGAATGTGTTTCTGCGTAAGATCGCGGTGACAGCGGCCTCCAGTCCGGCTGTGGAGATCACTCAACAGGACGAGACTCTGTCCATCAAAACCTCCACCAGCGTCCGCACCACAAACGTCTCCTTCACCGTGGGACAGTCCTTCACCGAGGCGACAGTGGACGGGCGTCCCTGCACGGTAATCACCTGGTATAGTCCTGGTATAGCACTGGTATAGTCCGGATTAAGTCCTGGGTTACTCTTGGTTTAGTTCTGGTTTATTAGTAGTTTAGTCCTGGTTTAGTTTTGGTTTAGTAGTGATTTAGTCCTGGTTTAGTCCTGGTTTAGTTCTGGTTTTGCACCGGTTGTGTCCTGGTTTAGTCCTGGCTAAGTTCTGATTTAGTCCTGATTTAGTCCTGGTTTAGTCCTGGTTTAGTCCTGTTTACTTCTTGTGTTGATTAAGGTCTGATTTTGTTCTGTATTGTTGTTAGAATTGTAAGAATCACTGCTTATGTGTGAAAACTAAACGTAGCTATGGATGGAGCAGTAACATTGTAGAGCCACAAACACATGGAAATCATTTAGCTGGTGATAATGTAGAGGCCTGGTCTTCATTCTTGATACCTACAGTCACCATGGTCGTATATTGGGTTTTAGTGCATTGTGTGTTGATATGTAGCAAAAACAGGCCAATGAGAGTGGGGGGAGGATGTCTAATGCTGCATTTATATGGTGTCAGAAAATCAACACAATGTTTTTCTATGTTACTTGGTTATTCTGAAAGATACTAACTAGACATTGTGGTTAGTTTTAGCATTACAGTAAACTATATGTTTTCATCTTGATCGTAGAATACTGCACTGAAACTGCACTTAACAATAATAATAATAATAATATACTAAAACTCATGCATTTTAGAGGATGCAAACATATCTAGGAAAGAGTTTTACTGAAATTCTACCATCAACATATATATGCTGATTGTACCAGTCCCTAGCTTAGATAAATTGTGGAATTAAGTTAAAAAAGAGCATAAAACCAAAGTTTTAATTTGCAGATCACTGGACTGAAGCAAAACTGGTGAATGTATTTTACCATTGATATAGTGCATCCATCTCCCATGTCTGTCTAATGATATGGCAACAGTGGTTAACTTAAAGGTAACTTTTCTGGTCTAGTGTCCTCCACCTGCTCTTCTCTTAAAAATGTTTTTGCTTTTCCTAATGCTCTACCATATGGCATTAAATTTATATATCTTGCAATGTTTTCAATTACAGCTGTTTATTGCTTCAGACATACAATTGAAATAAGAAGTTTACATAGACTATATAAAAAGACACATATGCAGTTTTCTCACTGTCTGACATGAAATCAGACTAAACTTTTGCTGTTTTAGGTCTATTAGGATTACCAAAATTATTTCTATTTTTCATTACTTTCTTCAAAGTCAAAAGTTTACATACATTTCATTAGTATTTGGTGTTACTGCCTTTAAACTGTATGATTTGGGTCAAACATTTTGAATATCCTTCCACAAGCTTCTCACAATAGTTGGCAGGAATTTTGTCTCGTTCCTCCCGACAGAACTGGTGTAACTGAGACAAGGTTGTAGGCCGCCTTGCTAGCACATTCCTTTTCAGGTCTGCCCATAAATTTTCAATAAGATTGAGATCAGGGCTTTGTGATGGCCACGCCAAAACATTGACTTTGTTATCCTTAAGCCACTTTGTAACCAGTTTGGCAGTATGCTTCGGGTCATTGTTCATTTGGAAGACCCATTTGCGCCCAAGCTTTAACTTCCTGGCTGATGTCTTGAGATGTTGCTTCAGTATTTCCACTTAATGTTCTTTCCTCAAGATGCCATCTATTTTGTGAAGTGCACCAGTCCCTCCTGCAGCAAAACAACCCCACAACATGATGCCACCCCCGTATTTCACAGTTGGGATGGTGTTCTCAGCCTTGCAAGCTTCCCCCTTTTTCCTCCAAATGTAACGATGCTCATTATGGCCAAACAGTTCAATTTTAGTTTCATCAGACCACAGGACATGTCTCCAAAAATTAAGGTCTTTGTCCCTGTGCACATTTGCAAATTGTAATCAAGCTTTTTTATGTTTCTTTTGGAGTAATGGCTTCTTCCTGGCAGAGTGGCCTTTCAGCCCATGTCAGTACAGTACTCGTTTACTGTGGATAATAACACACTCTGACCAGCTTCAGCCAGCATCTTCATAAAGTCTTTTGCTTTTGTTCTTAGATTGATATGCACATTTCAGACCAAAGCACGTTCATCTCTGGGACACAGAACCTGTCTCCTTCCTGAGCGGTGTGATGGCTGGACATTCCCATGGTGTTTATACTTGCGTATAATTGTTTGAACAGATGAACGTGGCACCTTCAGGCATCTGGAAATCGCACCCAAGGATGAACCAGATTTGTGTCCACAATTCTCTTCCTGATATCTTGGCTGATTTCTTTTGACTTTCCCATGATGTTACACAAAATAGCAGTGTGTTTCAATTGTGCCTTGAAATACATCCACAGGTGTGTTTCTAATTAAGTCAAATGTTGTCAATAAACCAGAAGCTTCCAAAGACATGACATCACCATCTGGGTTTTCCCGAATTGTTTAAATGCATAGTAATCTTACTGTATGTAAACTTCTGACTTTGAAGAAAGTAATGAAAAATTGTCTAAAAAAACCCCTCCCCTTATTATTCTGGTATTTAGCAAATAGAAATTATTTTGGTAATCCTAATGGACCTAAAACAGGAAAAGTTTAGTCTGATTTCATGTCAGATAGTGAGAAAAAAAAAGTGTATGTGTCTTTTTATATAGTGCATGTGAACTTCTGGTTTCAACTGTAAGTTATTTTGTGTTTCCAAATCCCCGAACGTTACACATGTTGCTCTAACCTCCAGTTCACTTTTTGCCCCTCCAACACAATACACCCAGCCTTTTTTACACAATAGGTCCCAAGAGGAGCAGGCCTGGGGTGCACTTTTATGAGCTCAATGATGGGCACAGCTTTTGACAATGAACTGTAGGAATGTTGTGACCCTGGGTCGGCTGTGCGCTGGTCTGACATGTTTCTGTAATGGATTCCTGCAGAGTTTTCCGAAGTGGGAAACGGATCAGAAAATCAGCTGTGAACAGACTCTACAGAAGGGCGATGGACCCAAGACCTCCTGGACCAGAGAGCTAACCAACGATGGGGAACTCATCCTGGTAATTATGAATAGAGAGTTCATGTGAAGAGGTGGGTAGAATAGAAAACAGATGTATTCAATGATTACTGTTACTTCAAAGATATAAATTAAACATGCATTGTATAACTTGCCTAAAAAAAAAAGGTATTAGATTGTCTGAAATGTTCCACTGTATTGCACTGAACAAAATATATCTTGCATTTATATAATTTTAGGTGTTGTTTAATGCCTTAAACGTTCTTACTGTGAGTGTGGTCACCTTTCCACAGATCTGACCTGTTACTTGGCCTGATTAATGCCATATTGTGGAGTATTCCTGGTCATCCCCCAGAAACACCTTTAACCTATACTGCTACAGCACACAGAGTGAAAAGAAAAAGTCTATTTGAATGTAGTAGTTAATTTCTGATGTAGTAGTGGTGTAACAGAAAAAACAGGTTATATATTTCTAACCAGCTATGAAATCACAATGACACTATAAATATGTAACTGGTCTTGCTGGGCAAACAAGTAAATTAATGCTATCACAAATGCACTATTACAAACTATGGTGTGATAAACATTTATAATCAAAACAGACTAAACCAAACACAACATAAGTTTATCGCTGCCCACCTCTGTGTTCTGGACCAGTGCATTTCCTGTTGAGGTTCAAAAGTTGAGGTTTTGTTGCTGGTTCCTTTCAGACGATGACTGCGGGGGACGTGGTCTGCACCAGAGTTTATGAGCGGGAATGAAGGAAATTACAAAGTGCTGCTCATACAATACTTCACATTTGCTCTTTTCCTCTTCAGTCTCCCATCGACCAGTCCTGCGTTCAGGTCCGAAGAGTCTCAGACCAATCTATTAAGGAAGATCAGGAATCATTTTAAATATACAATAGATTTAAATAGAGGTGCATATCGCATGTCTATAAGATAATATTGAAATCAGATCTTTTAATCAATAGTTTGTGCACCTGAACACTAACTTTTATTTTTCATTTTTGTGCAATGCTTGAACCTCAACCACCACATTTAAAGGCAAATTTGATTATTATCACTGTTGATTCATTCATGTTATTATCATTCACCTCTAATTTTAAAATGACAAAACACTGCTAGAGAAAATAACCTTAATAAGGCGAGACACTGCAGGTGAATAGAAAAAATCTTAAATTTAGAAATATCAGTTTGAAACTTCTGTTGTAGTTTACTAACATAATTGTGAGAAAAAATGTATTATATTTTTTCATCATGTATTGTTTTCATGTAAAAAATAAGGCATTTTATGTGTAAAAATGGTGAAAATTTATGATTTTTGGGACATAGATACAGCCAGGTTTAAATTTCTTGCTTCATTTTGTTTATATATTAGAAAGAAAATCCATAAAAAATTCAAATTTTACCAAATTTTTTGGAGTTTAAACTTTTATAAATCATTCTTAGAATTAGTTATCAAAAAATCCTTCTGTACGTCTCGTCAAAATTTTGTTAATAACAAGACTGTAAAGCTTGGTGTATGTAGGTGCTACTTTAAGGGGTGATCCGTATGTCCCTATGGCGGAATAATGCATTTTGAGAAAACATTTTGCTTTTGAAGTTACAATGCTCCATATAAATCTATGGACGCAAGTTGATTAAATTAAACATTAAAACATCTTTCGATGCAGAGTGGACAATTTTGTTGCTCCCACATGAAAGCTTGTTGGCTAAAAGGCTAAACTGACCAAAAAAACAAAAAATGGGTTTTGCCTGTAGTGTCTCCCCTTATTTGCTGTGACCATGTTATTTGGTATAAAAGCAAATTTGTATACAGCTGGCATACCTCACTAATCAGTGATTTATAGTTGGTCATTTTTATTTTAATGTGATGTGCTCTGGTTTATTGCCTGCTCAAATCCATTGCCTCTCACTACTTAATTTCCTGCCTGTCTACCAGCTATATGAACGTCTAGGGCGAGATGGCAAAAACAATGTACGTACGAAATAGACTGGTCCAAGATGCTTCAGTGAAACCTGCTCCAGATCTAGTTTGAACTTTGCACTGACTAAAGACAATGACACTTTTGTCTTGGTTAATTTGAGTTTTACTTATTACACTGTTGTTAATGTCCATTACATTCCTTTTGTTAATAAACATTTTTTTTATAATAATGTGGGTCAAGTGGTGTGTGAGTCTAAAGTAATTAGGCCTTAGATGGGGTACAGTTATTTGCACACACATACACATATGTTGGATTTCCATCCATTAACTCATCATTCTCTGAAAACTGATCCTAACCTTACCCATAATCACTACTATAAGCTTAACCTATAAAAACTGGTCTGAAGATGCAGTTTAAAGGTGCACTTTTCTGGTGGGGGTTCTGCCACCTGCTTGTCACCAAGATTTTAGTGCTTTGCTTGGAATGTTCCACAGACTTTAAATGTATCTGTCTTGCATTTACTCAGTTGTAGGTGATTATATTGCTAAGTTTAGTACCTTGAAAAATATGCATTTTTACTGTGAAACATTCCAAGCAAAGTACTAAAATGGAGACAAGCAGTTACATAGTGCACCTTTAAGTATCAGCTTCTTGCAGACAGTATTGACTTGTATTGACTGAGTTCATATTCTATCCTGTTGCTTAGCCCATTCCCCTGTTGCCACGTTATGTATCACTTTACATCGCTGTTCACTCTTCATATTCTCCTGGTTATTCCACACCCTTTGCTCCATTGTGTCCATTCTGAGCTTGCCTGCGTCACTACAGCTCACCACAATATGATCTCAATTAGTCTGTGGACAATACATATCTTTCAAAATCCACTTTGGAGAGACATTTTGGCAAATGTTGGAAGGAAATTGGGAGTGGAGAGTTGGAATTCGTCGCGATTGAAGAGTCTTTTCCAGATGGATGTCTCACGCCCTTTTAATGTTGGCTGCCGCTATCACTGTAATTTGGCTTGAAATGGAAACATGGAAGATCAAAAGTAAAGCAATTTTCACCATCAGCCCTAATACAACTCAAAGTAATGGTTTGGCTACTTTAAGAATTTATAATAAACTCTAACCAAATCATAGGCTTTACTTTAGGTAGAGCTCATACTTGTTGCATCCTGGTTTAGTCATGATGTACGCTAGGTTTGGTCCTGTTACAATCCAGGTTTAGTTTTGGGTATAGACCATATTTGATGTGATACGTGGTGTAAACGCAGCCTCATCTGGAAACGTGCACTTTTATGGAATTCTGTTAGTTGGATGGCATGATAGAGTTATAATTTGTAGCCTATTTAAGTAGAATTACAGATATTTAAGAAGTATTAGTGTTAGTAGATTGTAGTGGTAGTCAGTAGCTGTTACAGCAATTCAATGGTTTCAGAATGATTAAAGTTAAGGTACTTTATTGTCCCCATAGGTAAATTTGTCCTCTGCATTTGGCCCATCCTTCGATGCTGCTGGGGCAACCTGTCAGGAGCAGTGGGTGCCAGTGCAGCGCCTGGAGACCCTTCTCCAGATCTTTACCTGTTGTGCATGTTTTGGGTTGCCATAGCAATTAACAATTCAAAACACATCTTTTGAATTGTTAAGCCCTCAAAATGGCACTGATAAACAGGAAACTGAAACCCATAATTAGTAGCAACAGCAGATGTTGTCCAGTCTCTAGCCAGTGTAAGTGTAATCATAAAGTGCACCTGGCATTTAAAAAAAATCCAAATTCAAATATGCACAAAAGGAGGCAGTAGACTCCTAATGGGAATGGGAGTGGAAGTTGTAGTAGCAGTGGTTTTAGTACTTTAAGTAAATGGAGCTCTTTCATTCAAGTGATAATTTAGGTGGCCACTTTACCTCCACTCCAGCTCTAGTACTTTGGCGTATTCTGAGTACCTCTCCACCTCTCGTCCCGTCCCCACTTCTGTGAAAAATGGCCCTTTGCCTTCTCCCTTTACAGCCACTTCCTGAAGAGCTCGGTTCAGCGCTGGTTCAAGATGTTTTTTTCCAGAAATTCGTCTCTCGAGCACTCACAGTTTATTCACAACAAGAAATTTGTACATTTGAAAGACAAAAAGAAAACAAAACTGTACCATGTGGAACAAATGAGTTTATGCAATTCCAAACATTTTTAAAGGTCCCAATGTAGGCCAATGTTATTGTTTGAAGTAAATACTAGAACAATTTCAACAACATTCCTCTGGCCTGCGTCAATGATTGTCTTGTATGTAAGTGGTTTGTGGTTGTGGTTATGTCACATTGGCAGTTAATTCATTTGTTGGGAAAAAAGAAAATCACAAATTGGTTTTGCTTAATTAGGTCCAGGCCAACTAAGTGACTGTACCCTTTCTTTTGCTTGACCAGCCAGCTACTTCTACTTTCTCTTTCTTAGGTCTATCAATATAATGTACGGATTTGGTTACTCAAATAATGCATTCATATTTACAATAATACAACTTAAGTAGTCCTGCCCCTCTAGCTGTTGTCAATAGACTCTCTAAATAAAGCAGTAACATAAAACCAAGATTTCTGAATGTAATTATAGATTTTACTATACTCTGCCTATTTGATTCCACATTGTCCATAATCTTTTGGTCTATCCCGCCTGAATGAACTCTTTGACTTATTGGCGGCTCATAGGAACTGCCTAAATTGTCCCTCCTTGTTAGCATCCACTTTCCACAGTGCAATCTGTGCCAGCTCATTCCTGGGATGGTGATGTCATTGGGCTTCATGTTGCTCCGTTGGACCAGGAGGAATGCTGCGGTTTTTATAGGGCCTCGAGCCACAAGTTTTGATTTAAGAGTCTTTTGGACCAATCACATCACAGGAAATGGTGAATCATAGAATCAGCTGACATATGCCAACTTAGAAAGAAAGGATTAAACAGATGACGGTTGTGGGTAAATGAAGATGGAACCAAAGAATAATGTTGATTTTAAT